>JAPMNP010656275.1:0-12446 GCA_029874935.1 Atherina boyeri | reverse complement strand
TTTGTTTTTTCCTCCTTTTTTTGTATTCAGCATTATTCATTGTATTATTAATTCATCCTTCAATTTAGGTGGATTACTAGTAAATGGATTCGTGTCCTTTTAGGTGGATGACGAATACAATAACGCAATCCTGAAATGGCGCATGCGCTCTCCCCGAACCGTCTGGCAGAGATGTACAGGGCGCTCCGGGGGCTCCGCGAGCAGCCAATGGTGACACGTTGTTTTACCCGTGACATCATCCGCCACTCCTCTTACTAAAGAAGGAAACAAACATCCATCCAGAAGGGACGAGAGACGGAGAGAGGAAGGAGGAAAGGCTGGAGGCCGAGGAAGGGACTGCTAAACCCGTTTAAATCCTTCTGGCAGAGGACGACAACGACTCTTAAACGCTGCTAGAACGACAAACAGGATATTACTGGGACCTGAAATCCTCCACCCTTTCCTTCTCTGTTTAAATAAACGGCCACTTTTCAAGTCGTCTCGCGAGAAACTCATCGATTTTTAGCAGGTGATGATCTTGGATTATTGCTTCTTTTGTTTTAACAAAAAGGAAGAATTTCAAAGCGAGCTCAAGTTATTGAGGTAAACAGCAAAAGATGGGCGTTTCATCCGAGATGATGGTCGGTCATGGCGACCTTTAACTGTAGATTGAAAGGTCAGGTGGTATACGCTTTATTTGTTTTGTATGCTAAACGAGCTTTTTCGTTCCTCCTTCAAGTTGCCAACACCCTAATGTCCTCCACCTAACTTAAAATATTACAAACACTCGAGCTTGACTCCGTCCTATTCAGGAGAAAAACAAGGGAGGGAGCTATCTAGTGCTGGCTGATGTTTTTCTGTTTGCCCCGAGCTGGGGGATGGGGAACCAAAGCCTGTTAATTCCTGTCTAGAAATAGAAAATTCATAAGCCGAATAGACCAATAGACCAAGAGTTCCTGTGAAATAACTACAAAAGCTTATTGCTGAAATATTACATGATACTAAATGTTGTGGGTTGGCTGTAGCTCCAGCATTGGGTTAGACGAGGTTTACTCGATGTCGAGGGCTCGGTGGTATCACCAAGCCGTTTTTAACTGCTTAAGTGAGATTATATAACCATGGTTGTTCACATAGTCTCGTTTAGAACACACATACGATGGTTATTAGTGAAAATGCTGCGATAAATGCAAGACAGAAAGCGATGTCTAAACAGGAAGCAGGGAGATAGCAGACAAAGGAAGAAAGGAGAAACAAAGGGAGCAGAGACCACACTGTCTAGACTAGGTTATTTCACAAAACAAGCACTGTTGCCTTCCTGCCAGCTTCTGGTTTTTAATTTTGAACATTGTGTCATTTTTAAGAGCAACAATTTACTGACGTAAAAAATAAATGCATGTAAATAACAGTGGGCTTTTTCTGTACTGCCCTTCAGTGTGACTCAGGAGTTTTCAGCTCAGCAGGCCCTGAAATATGAGCTAAGCCTGCAGCTGATAAACAAGTCTTCCCCTTTTGTTTGCAACAGATTACCATACGTCTCTATTTTTCAGTGTCTTGCTGTTTATTGCTTGGAAACCAACTGTCACATTTCAAAGTTAGACAAGGTAGCATATTGTATAGCTGCAAGACTTGGGATTTTTGTGAAAGGAAATGGTGGTGAATGATTATGACTGGTAATCTACTCCGAGCTGGAAACCCCCTGACTTGCCTTCTTAGTTTGGGTTCACAACACACAATTCACTTCTTTAAGGTCATACTTAGTCTCCCAATGCATGCAGTGTAGTTGGATATAAAACCATGTAAATTTGAATTTGGGTTACATGGGTTCTTTTACCTTTTTTGCCTTATACTTATTCTTAAACGTCTTTGTAGATATTTAGGTAACATGGCTGTTGTTGACCTGACAGCTGGGCTAACCATGACAGCTGATCCTTGCTGTCCATTGTAACTGTGTGTCAGAAAGTTAACACTGATTGTTAGCTGGTGTGGTCAGGTTCATTGTTGTGCTATTCATGTGTTTCTTTAGTTCTCTGGTGTGTTTTTTTGTTGTTTTTGGGTTTGTTTGTTTTTTAGTTATAACATGAATCAGTACCCCTCCTTAGAGGTAAGGTTTTGTTTAGATTAATATGCAGCTCAAACCCTGCAATCTACATGCAACTTTCTACACAATAAACTCATCCAGAAAAATTCCCTTTGAGCTATTCTGTAGTTACCAGTCTCAAGCTGCGTCCTCCTGTCTGGTATTTTCAGCAGTCAGCAGTTGAACACGTGACGCAAACGGCAGAGGTCTTTGTAGGCTTTTCCAAAGAAACCCTTTGTTGACACAACGGTGATAGCATGCAGGAGCAGAGAAAAAGAGAAGGAAACAGGGTTTGGGAGTTAGCTCAACATTTCATGGCACGTGTTAGTTGGAAAACCTGAAGTGAACTGACAGGACACTCGGAAACACCTGCCAGCCTCTCCTGGAACATTAAGCTTACCTGCCCTGTTTTTGTCCGTGACCAGAATATAGACAAGCTTCACACCAACAAACAAGCAGCTGCCATGTTGCTGCTTAACAGGGCCAAAGGTTGTTTACAAGGGGAAAATGATACTGTTGCTGTGTATGCTGGTAGTTGTCAGATGTGATCAGATGAGTTGTAAAAAGTACCAGGGCAGGGCTGGCAGACAGGATGCTGCTTACCCAACTAATCTACGTCTTCCTGTCTGCCTGCTTGTCATTAATCTAGGTGTTTTTGATCTGTTGCCTCCAAGTCAGTGACTCCCATTACACAACGTCCTGTTGTATTACGTTGCAGCAAGACAACGTCATAGTTCTACATGTTCTGCCAAATAGCACATACAGACTAGTTTTCTGGACGTCATTGTGGTGATGACACAAGAAGTTTTGCAATATCTTGTGTGACAAGAACGGGAAGGAGAATACTTTCTGAAACTTTTGACCCACTTTATTCATCTTCATTTATTATCTCTTGTGTTTTTGGCAAGAACAGAATATTATTCTACCTGATGGGTAATCTTGGTTTTTGATTAGCTTGCTGCTTTTTTAGATGGAGGTAGTAAATGACCAGGTCTTCTTTGTTGTTGTGAATCATTAAATTGTTTTCCTAGGTTAACCCAAAAACTGTTTTGAAATTTGGCTAATTGTATTCACAAATAAGCTACATCTTTAGATATGAGGAAATGACTAACTAATATGGTTGAAAGGTTAATAAGAAAATGTCTTTTCTAAAGCAGTTTATGAATCCAAAAGTGGAAGGTGGGTTAAATTGTGGGAATGGCTGTTTCAAATGTTCCAAGAGCTGCCCCAAAAGTTGAAGGGGTGAAAGACATGGAGGATGGACACAGTAAACAAAGCTGTCGGACAGAAGGGAGTCCAGCCTCTGCCAAAGGTGCTGAACAGAGCACTGTGGAGCTCTGTGAGTGTTGTTTGTTCTCTGGACTTCCTGTGGAGAAGCACTCATTACTGTATTCAGGCTAAAGGGCAAGTTAAAACGGACAGAGGTGTCCTTTTTCGATTGTTGTTGTTTTTATTTTCATGCAACTTCTGTTATCTGTCAACCTTGCTGTGGAACATATGTGAGGCTAATATGTTCAGGAGAACCTTTTCGCCTCCATGTCTGCCCTACATCGAGGTGTTGGTGATAAAACAAATGTGTTCTCTGTGTGCCTGTCAGTCTAATAAGCATTCTCACTCTGTCTCTCTCATTCTGTTAGCCATGGCTCAAGAGACGAACCAGAGCCCAGTCCCCATGCTTTGTGCCACAGGCTGTGGTTTCTATGGCAACCCAAGAACCAATGGCATGTGCTCTGTATGCTACAAGGAACACCTGACACGGCAGCAAAGCAGTGACCGCATGAGTCCCCTCAGCCCAATGGGTAAGACCACACACAAAAGATTCTTCTCTTTTTCAGAAAAGTAGGATGTAAACCCCCTAAATATGACATAATTTAGATTTTGTTGCAAACAAAGAAAAGTACTGGTGTGTTTTTATGAAGAGCTAACAATGTGGAGTGGCTAAGGAAAGGGTATTAATTTTCTTGAAATTCATCCAATCTTAAGCCAGTTTATTTCTCCTTTGCATTTTGTGAGCCATCTTTATTCCTCCACTTTCAGCAATAAAAAACGACTGTTTTCTTTGACAGTGTTTGATGTTAGGGGATGTTCATGCCCACTGGCTACTGCTAAGGTTGAACATTTAAGATGCTTTCACAATACTGCACTTACAACCTGTTGGTACTTGTTCTTTTTAAACAAGGTAAATCCATGATGAAAGAACTTTGTGTTTTTAAAAATGTTTTACTGTAAACAACTGAATAGTTTCTTAGTTATTTAAGGTTTATGTCTTTTATATTTTTCCAGAACCAATACAATGAATTAGTTTTTACTTTTCTAATTTATTCCAGATGTCATTGTTTTAATTTAACTCTGTTTTCATTAAGGATCCAATGCTAGTCCTACCTCAGAGGTCTCAGCCATCCAGAGACTAGAAGCCAGTCTAGCTAAGGTTGATGCCTCCCCCACCTCATCACCAGACATGTCTAGGTCAGTATTGGTTGTGACTGTTTAAACTAATCGAGCTTTCCTTAATTTTGATGTTGTAAGTTGCTAACTGAACTTCTTATTTGTACTTGCAGAACTGTTCATGGGTCTCTTCCTGTGACTCAACAAATGACAGAGATGAGTATCTCAAGAGAGGACAAGCCTGAACCCCTAGAGCCTGGTAAAACATACATGAATACTCTTGCGTGATAGAAATATCCTAGAAGATATTATGACACACATGAACAAACATACAGCTGATAGCTCACAGACATCGTAGGGCAAGCTTTGCTTTGTAGGACCCACTGCAGCCTCGGTTTATTTTTGATGCTTTGCTGCATACCTGAAACTCAACAGTTGGTTTTACTTACAGTCTCCAAGAAAGATAGGGTGCCTAAAAATAAACCTGTTTAAAAATACCTCTACACCAGAGGATACGCTCAGATTTGATCCTGCCTGCTAGAGTCTTTCTTAGAGTAGTGTACTGTTTTCTACCAAGAACAAGAGGGACAATTTAGAGATAAAAAATATACAAATTGTTATATTTTTGGACAACACTGTTATTTTTAATGTTGGTGTATAGGGTTAGGTTTATGTGATTTTTATTTTTATTTTTTTATTTTTTATTTAATTACCTCATGATGGTAAATTTAAAAATAGTGTGGCTAAATGATCATTTTTATTCTCCTCTTTTTGGTGTGCAGTTGTTAGCCAGCCTGCTGCTTCTAGCCCTACTCCTGTAGCCTCTTCCAGTGTTGAAGAAACCAAGGGTGACACTCCCAAACCCAAAAAGAATAGGTGCTTCATGTGCCGCAAAAGGGTGGGCCTTACAGGTGAGCAGAGCAGCCTTGAGTTATCTTATGCACACATTATGTTGCCATTGGTGACCAGAGTCCGACAAGTTTTACTGGACATAGTTTGAAAAGTTAATTTCTTTCTACTTCTCGAGTTTAACTGTTCTGGCTTTGACTCCTGAACTTTGTGCTTCCAGGGTTTGACTGTCGCTGTGGAAACCTGTTCTGTGGCATCCATCGATACTCCGACAAGCACAACTGCCCCTATGATTATAAGGCCGAGGCTGCTGCCAAGATCCGTAAAGAGAACCCCGTGGTTGTGGCTGACAAGATCCAGAGAATATAGATTTAACAAAATAGCAGTGTTGGCAACGATGAAACACCTTGACAAAGACTGGAGTATGAGTGTGAACCTTTTGAAATGAGCACCGACATGAGTGGCTAATTGAGGATCGAAAGGACTTGATTTACAAAACTGCAACCTCAAGAAAATAATAGAGAAAAAGAAGAAAAAAAATGGAAAGATTCTGTCTGAGGGAGATGCATGAATGATCACTTTTTTTTTCTTTTTTTTTATTCATTAGTTTATTTTATCCTGTTTTCTGTGGTGTGACTTTGCCGCTGTTGAGTCTTTTTTTTTTAAGAATATGTATTGTCTTATTAAGAGCAGACCAGGCTAAATGTCCAGGATATGCTGTGCTCCTCTCACCCATACCAGGCGCCATTTTGTGCCAAACTGCCACTTTACTTGCTCTGTGTCAAAAACAGAGAGGTCTATGAAAGCATTCAGACTTCAGAGAAACGGTCCATACAAGTTTTTCCCTCAACCTTACAACTTCTTGTTCAGTGCTCTTGGTACTGGAGTCAGTGTCCCCCCTCCATGCACACGAGTGTTTGTTACTTTGTCTTTCCTAGCTTTACCTACCTCACAGCTGCTGTGTTAAGCTACGTTGTCTTCCCTTTTACTTTATCGTCTGCTTTGACCCCAGCAGAACAATGGATCATGACAGTTGAACTCAATGACCCTCTGATCAGCTTGCCTCTATAGACATTGATCGTTTGGTTGTCATGAGACCATTTCCATTAAACTCAGAGGTATTGTGCTAGCTTAAGACAAATTAATTCACTATTCACTGAATCTGAGCATTTGCCATAAGATATAACTTTAAACAGGGTTTCCCCAACAGGTTCAAGTTGACTTTGTAATCTGATGCCTGGTGCAGGGCTGTGCGCACCAATGTGTGTGGCTTGAGAGGAAGGACAGCACCCTTTCCTAGTTGGCCTGGTTGGTGAATTTAGGCTACAATATTGTAGGGGCATAAATGAATGGAATAAGTGCATGAGTTACTCTTCATCTGCATTAGTGTTTCAGAAATATCACTCAACTTAGGGTGTTGGACATTTTCTTTGCTGAGACAATTATCTTATATGTTTTTAACTCTTTTTTTTTTTTTCTCTCTCTCTCTCTCTCTCTCGCTCTCTCTCTCTACTCTCTTCGATTTTACTGATGTTGGCGCATGAATTCAGTGCATTTGTGAAATTAGTTTTAATTTTTTTCTATGCGCTAACACAACATTCATGTGAGCACAGTGTGTGTTGATGTGCGAGTGTTTCCTTCTCCTCAAATCCTTTTTTTTTTTTTTTTTTAGCTGTGGAGCTACCCGGTTTATCAGCACATGTTTACAGAAGTACAGGAGCATGCCAGAGCTAGACTTATGAAAAATAATAGAAACCAAGATTAGATGTAACTTCTCATCTGTCTAACAGCTATTGGTCTGTGTGTCTGCTTTAGAGTACCATTGAAAAGCGCGCGTGTGTGTGGGTGTGATTGTGGGTGTGCATGTGCACATACCTAATGCGGAAGTGTGTTTCCATGGCTGCCTGACACATGTATGTTTGTGTTTGTGTTACGTTCCCCTGTGAGGATGTTTTTCATTTAAATAACTGTATGTATCCGTTTTGAGTTTTTTTTTCTTCCCTTTTCTGACTCTTAGTTATATGCAAATTTGTACAAAAAAGAGAAAAAAACAACAAACCGTGTTGATATTTATGTATTACATATAATCTTGCTATCCAGCATTACAACAGAATAGTATCATGTAAATAAAACTGTACAGAGAGACATAACCAAGCCTCACTCGTTGTCTTGCACAGCTCTGTTTCTCAATATTGCTGGAGTTTCAGTGTGTTTGCTTTCCAGAAGTAATAAACCTTTTTATGAACTTTATTATGTGGAAAACATTATCTGGCCCAAAGGGAGTTTAGACAGAATAAGTAGTAGTACCACAGCTCTGTAAATGCAGGATGGTTAAAAGTGAAAACATGGAATTTCAGTGCTGTCAGGAATAGTGTAGGAGCTCCAGTTTTACTGTGCAATGCCTTACCTTGGCCAACCTGACCTCTGACTATAAACTTCACTCTAGAGACTTGTTCGTCTGGGTCACACAGGAAGTATTAGTCCCTGGAAGAATGTGATCTTGTTCTACTTTTATCTTGGCTTACACCGTACATACTGCATTCACCGTGTCTTTGTTTTGGAGACATTGTGTTTTCACACACTCCTGTTGGGAGATCCAGGACAGTGTGTGTTTCTGATGGTGTCACAGCAACAGCTGTTAAGACAGCTGAGATGTACTCGTGGTGTTCCTATGACAAAGAACTACAAAGATCACACTGTCTGGACACATCTTGCATATAGTGGAAGATTTCTATGAAACAGCATTTTTTTTAAAGCATGTTTGAATGCATTTGATAATCATCTTAACACACAGTCTTGAACGAGACAGAACGGAAGAACACACTTGATAGCGAATGCAGTGACAGATAGGAAGAGATTTGACACACTCCATGTATGACAACTGCAGGCATCATTTGTTTCTAAAGTGTGTGTAGCACATGTGCGGATTTCAACACACACATGCCAGCCTGTAATTTGTTGCCACAGTGTGTGCAGCTCGTTTATCTGTGTTATACTGTCATAGGGTGTGCCTACATTTATGTGCAAAGGGTCTGGAAGTTTCTTGGCTGCAGACAGTAAATACAAAGAGGAACTTGCTATTATCTCTCAAAAATAGTCATAACCACACTATTTGCATCTTCCTCCTCGTGTGTTCTCCTTTTGTCAGTCTCAAAAATTGACCACATTTCCTGAAAGAAAATTTACCCCAAAACTAAAAGGTGTATTTCATATCTTGCAGGGTGAGAAACAGAAACAAATGTGAAAATCTTTGAAAAGTGAACATTCACATAAACAGGAAGCAGTTATACATACATTATATGACTCAGGAAACAGAGGGGGGGGTCTTCCGTTAAACACAGAAGTAGTGGTTTGGTGTTGACTGGTTCTTCCCATATGAGTCAGTGCTACCATCTGGATGTGAATGCTGGGAACTGCAACAGATCTGACACATTTAAAAAGCACTCATCCCTATACAATATGAGTCATGCAGGGTCAGGTGCATCATGCTGTGATATCTGTATTCACCGTATATATGCAGTAAGTGTGTTCAGAAGAATGGAGATGGAGGTTTCTTTCACTTTCACGCTTGACCATTAGTTTGTTGACTTCAATTAAAAATCTTCAAATGAGTCCAGGCTTTCACAACATATATGTGTATTAGTTGGAAATACAAGTGGCAGGTCAGATTTGCGTGAGAAAAGTGTTGAGTGTGGTTGTAGCCAACCAGTATAGAATATGTAATTTCCTTTCTTTTTTTTTAATGATTATTGGGCTCTAGTGGCCTTCATATGACAGTTGCTTGACAGGAAAGGGGTCAGAGAGAGCAGGGAATGACACGCAGCACAGGGTCCCAGGCCGGGGAATCGAACACAGACCGGCTGCAAGCGAGGAACTACAGCCTCTGTACATGGGACGGGCGCCCAACCCACTGAGCAACACACCACCCCAGAATATATCATTAAAGTACCAAATTTGACCAACTCCATTATTTATCGTGCAGCATTATTGGTACTGATTTAGGGATAGGGGAGCTTTATTCTTGTTTTGGAGAAATGCTTCTCCAATTAACTTTTACAAATAACAAATCTATCATACAGTAGTTGTAGTGAAGTGGAACACATTGATACCCAAAAATATCCTGATAAGTTCTGGGACCTCTGGTTGTGTCATATAGTGCTGGTCAAGTTCCTGAAAAAAGGGCCCAAAGTGAAATACCACTAAGGAACTAGGAAATAGTATCATAGCCTCTCCTGGAAAAGAAAAGTGGGACCATATAACAGCACAATGTGAAACGTTTATTGTTCTAACAATATCTTTTGAATGTAATTTTATACATTATATTTTGATAATGAATTTCATTCCAATCATGATGATATTTTTATGTTATTACAACATTTGTATTGAATTTAATTTTGTATAAAATAATAAAAGATTGATCTGCTTTGAAATACAAAAAAGAAAAACATTTTCTACTCTTGGGACATCAGTGCCTTTGGCTGCAACATCAGCTCAGGTAAGAAGATGTGAGAATCAGCTGTTGTTGCTTTTGGGCTTCAACAGCTTTGATTCATTTAAAATCCTTGACATTCTGTCAGTTCTTTAAAAAAAAATAAAAATTTGGAAGATTTTTTGCTTCCCTTCTGACACACAGTTCAGTATTCAGTTTCATGCTGGCCAGCACTCAGAGTGAGGCAGAAAAGGAACCGATAGGAAAGAGGGAGGCTGGTCAGAGACTCAAAGATTCTCTAGCAGCTACAAGAGACAGAGAAGGAGGACATTATCAAATCAGCTACAAGAGACAGAAGAGGACATTATCAGAGTAAGACGTCTTGTTTTTGAGGTTTTTGTCATCTGTTTTTGATGCACATGAAGGACCGTGTAACTTCACTGTTTTGTATGGCATATAACCACTAGGGGGGCATTGAAGACAAGGTGCTGCAAAGGCTCCATCTATCCATTTCTATACCATCCATTTAAGGTGAGCTGGAGCCTATCCCAGCTGCGAACAGGCGAGAGACAGGTGCACACCGGACAGGTCGACAGGCTATTGCAGTGCTTAATTTGGTACAACAACAATTACACTGTAAAACATCAGGGCAGATTTCTAGAATCTTTAAACAAGTCAAGATTCACAATGCAGAAAGTATTGAAGCAGTGTGATTAAGGCATCACAGTGAATCCACTAAATCCTCAAATATCCAACAAAATCACTAAGTGCTTCACAGAAAAATACAAGAAACAAGAAAATATAAAATAGAACAACAAAAGCCAGTTTAAAAAGATGGGTTTTCAGCAGTTTTTTGTAGAAAGATCACAGAGTTAATGGATCTCAGGCTCAAAGGGAAAGGAGTTCTAGAAAGTAGAAGTGACCATTGCAAAGCCTCACCTTTAGTCTTGAATGGAAAGTGCAGAACAACCAGAACACCCTGATCATATGACCCCAGGGACCTGCTGGGAACAAACAGCCAGAATGACAAGGTCTTCCTCCAGTTGGCAATGTTGCATCCCATCACACAAAACTGCTTTTGGACAATTAAAGTTTTTCATAAAAAGCAATGACACTATGGAACAAATCCCCACTGAACTGAAGACAAATCGAAATTTCAGAGACATCTCGAGACAGACAAAGAAATAGATTTTAAGAAATCAAGTCTGTCAACACTAATTCTTTCCATCAATTTCAATTATAGTTTTTAGTGATTTTTTTAAAAGTTTTTTTCTTGTATTTTCTTTCTTCTTAGTTTTTCTTCTCAGTGTGTGCCAAATTTGTAATTTTGGTCCTGTCTGCCTCAGTGGCTACAGATGAAAATGAGCTAAACACTACAATCTGGTATCTAGGCCTCTTGTACATGGTCCCTGACAGAGAAATTAAATAAAATAATTAAAAATATAAATATAATAAGAAAAATATGTGGCTGCAAAAGTGATGCTGTATAAATTTAGACATTTTTTAAAATGAACTCTGTTGTGGATGGGAAGCTAGTGCAGCTGAATTAATAGGGTGACATAACAATACTGAAGCTATAAGGAGCCTTGCAGCAGTCTTCTCTCAAATCCAGTAATTTTACTCAAACAAGTGAGTGTAGAATAACAATAATCTATACATGATTAAATAAAAGCATGTAGGATAATTTCCATTTTAGGGCAAGACTTAATCTGACTCAGGCAACATTTATTTAAGTTAAGATAACAATGGCTAATTCAGCATCCATCTTGCATCCTACCTGTGCTTTGAGCTGTCTCCACACAGTAAAAAGACAGTCTTATCTTGATTCTTTTCTTATCTCTTGCTGTACTTTTCTCTCTTTCTTTTCCTCTCTTCCTCCAACAATGTTTCTTTTATGTTTTTATGCTGAATCAGACACTGCTTCATCAAAACAGCCAGTGTGATGATATCTGCTTGCTAGCTTATGATTCAGTGCGTAAAGTGAAATTAAGCAGCAACATCACACGGCGTCCTGGAAGCCAAAGTTGTGAAGTGCAGTTTCTCAGCCTCTGGGCAGTGACAGCTCCAGAAATGTACAAAGTACATGAGTGAAGAATGCTGTGTTTTAAAGACACGCTATCATACTTTCTGACCTTAAAACTCTGCATTTCTGACTTGTTTGACAGCACGGTGTCATTAACAATGCGCATTTCAGGAGCCGTTGCTGTCCAGAAGCATCCCGAGGCTGAGACACACCACACTTCACAACTTTTTTCCCAGAACGCCATGTGACGTTGCAGCCGAGTTTCACTTTACACAACGCATTACACACCCGCCATTTTGAATGTGCACCCTGGCTTCATCTCTACACTTAAAGAGGCTACATGTAATGTTTTTCCCAAAATAAATGTATCATTAGCCTTTTTATATGACCATTTATGACTCAAACATTTTCTGATGAGCATACTGACACCCTGCCGGCTCACCGCGGGTGCGCCTATAAGCCTGCAGCCAATTTTTCCTTGTTTCTATCGGGTACGAATTTTCGCGCGCTGTATCTGCAGATGTGACGTCAAAGCGCGTTCTTGTTAAACGTTTTAGATCATGCTACTGCCACCGGTAGTAAACAATAAGCCTAAACTCACTAGCGGAGTGTATATTTCATCGCAATGGACTGTGAGAATACACAGAGCAACCCAGCACAACTCAGACACCAACAGAAACTCCACATCAGACTACGAGCGCGTG
>JAPMNP010656263.1:0-12932 GCA_029874935.1 Atherina boyeri | reverse complement strand
CAGTAATGCTACAGTTCCAAAAGTTCCTGTTTTTTATGGTAGAGGTCCAACCAGGGACAAGAACTTTTGGAACTGTAGCATAACTACAGTGTCCCACAAGGATCTATTTTTGGCCCTTCATTGTTTACATTATGTATCAATGATCCTCCTCTTGAACAATTTAAGTTCAGCATGGGAAAATATGTGGAGGACTCTGATTAATGGACAAGATGGTTGGATGACACAAGTTTCTAATGAACTTAAAAACGCTATGATTAAAGCAGTTCACAAATAAATGTATCAAACGGGTTATGTTCCAAAGTACAGCCAGAGGTTTTTGTATTATCCTTGGAAACCTTTGCTCGAACCAGCAGGCAGTCTCTTCGAAATGGTTGTCAGATTCAGGTCTCTCAGCTCGTCTGAACACACTCTGTTGTTGTAACTAATGTCTACACATTTGTTGCAGTCGATATTTCCTCATTTTATCATGTTTACTCATTCTTGTTAAACAAACCTTTTTTTAATTTCAACTCATCCAGACTCTTTGCTAATTCTTTCATTTTTGCATCTACAGTGTTTAAATTATAGATGACCTGCTCCATGTTCTTTAAAACAAACTGTAACTTAGATAGAGCTTAGTCTCAATGTTCATCTGCAATGAGTTTGATGATTCAACCCTGAAGAATGTGAGCGTATCTCTTATCTCTTCATGTCAAGGTAAAGAAACACTTCCAGAGGTCGGGGATCAGCTCTTTCCTCCATTAATGTATGAACAGACATGTGACCTGAGCTTGTTAAATGAGCCTGACTAACTGTGAGCTGCCTTCATGTCCACACACTTTATGATCAATTAACATGGACAAATGGGCGCTTCAAGCTGGTGTCAACATGACATGAAATTAAGTTATTGATTGGGGCTTGCAGCAGAGTAGCGTCATTGAGATGATCCGAGATCGAGTCACTGCCTAGCAGCCTGAAAAGACTCCATTATCTTGCTGTATCCTCGCAGACACCAACACAACCTGCAAAACACCCCATCTCCAGATGATCAATGCAAATATGGATTTTTAGAAAACCATTAACTCTCATCACCTCATAGACAGCAGATAATCCTGTCGTATAGCAGTTATCATCATCGTTATCTTCCAGCCTTAATAATAAGCTTCTAGGCTTCTAGCTGCAGGTTCATATTAATAAAATAAATATTCAGAGGACAAGATGTGAATATTCCTTTAAACACAGATGTCAAATTGTTTAGATAACAGGAAGAATTGGTCATGATGCGAAATACGCAAGTAGTTAAAGTTCTAATTGGAATTTTCCATTAAAAAAAGAGTGAGAGACTAAATGGAATTAGGAAATAGACTTATTTCTTTTTGATTGTTTATCTCCTCTCAGTCACTTATTCTTTGTGGTATTAGTTTTCGCTCCCTTAAAAAAAATTGTTAAAGTAAAACAAGTTTACAAAACAAAAAAAATAAACAAAACAAAACAACTTCAAGAAGCACATACATAATTTAACTTTTTTTTCTGTCTATTGCTATTATCATAAATCAAATTCCTAGAGGACATGAAACAGATTGATTTTGGAAGAAAATATTTTTGGTGCGATTTTGTGTGTGGAAATATAGATTTATCGTTTTGTCTCTTGTTGCAAAAGTGTTTGATTTTATTTCTTGAAATAAATTTTAAATCTTTTATGTGAGGGGTGATAGTAAGTACGGGGTGGGTTGGGGGTTTTGAGTTGTGGGTGTTATATCATAACTATATCATAATGTGATTTCTTGTACTGATGCTCTGTATGTGGAACCCAGGAAGTCCAGCTGATGCTGAGGATAAATAAACAAATAAAACACCTGTGAAAGTGATGCATAATTGCAATTTGTGGGATATTTATTTATTTATACTGCATTCTCTGACCTGGTTTTATTTGATCTTATTCTTATTTTCTTGTTTTTATTATTATTGTTTATCCAACTGTCTTCTTGTGGCCAAATGCAGCGTAATTTCATTCTGCAATGCATGTATGTGCTTGTGATATATGTATATGCAAGTGCTTGAATGAGAATAAACGAATCTGAATCTGAGATTGGAAGGATCAAAAGGCACGGCATAATACAAGTATCAATGCATTTCTCCCAGCCTGCTGGATATTAGCATTCCTATAACTGCTTGTGTGAAACATGGCAGTGGTGAACAGATGCGGTTAAAATCACGTTTCTACATATTCAAGCTGATCCACTGCTGACAGCGTAGGCATTATCATCTTAAGAAAAATGTGAAGCTTTGCTTAAAACTCTGAATGACAATTATTATTAAATTTTCATTTAACCACATTAACCAATTTAGATTAAACATTTCCAAGACAGGAAACAACAATTCACAGATATATGTGTATAAAAATTAAACAAAGTATTCAAACCTATTAACATTACAAGAGAAAAAAGGCATCTGAGTTATGAGATTATCATAGGAGTCATCTTCTACAGGGATAGCGATGAACAATCATAACTTTTACAGTAAGATGGTCTCGTATCAGGAAAGTTTGAGATTTATTCAATGAGATCAGCCCACAGCGATGGAAAGGGGGCCAGTCCAGGGTGGAGGTTTGTAGTTAGAATGGGAGAAGGCTTTATAAATAACATTTCAGTGTTTGGGTCTAGAAAAATGTAATGAACACTATAAGGAAGAGAATCTTTGGGCACATCATTATTTGATTATGATTCAGATGGCCACGATGTCATTATAAAATGATTATTGATGCATATTTTTTGCCCCTCTATGACTACTTGACTACTACTAGTTTCTGGGTGAAAACGGAACATAATTTCTAATATTTGTCTTGACAAACAACAAAGAAGAAAACTCGTTCATCTATTGGTTGATACAGGGCAACTTCTGTTTCTGTTTCCACCACCTCAGAGCAAAAAATTATGTTTTTTTGTTCTTGTGCTCTTGGTTTTGGAGTTCTTGCGGCTTGTTCTCGATGCATACGCCGGGCAGAACTTTGTACTTGTAGGGTGTCCAAAGGCAACTGTGTGATTGGTCAGATATCTAAAGTGTGCATGGTCAACATTGAAAAGCATTTCCGCTGACAGGAGGTGGAATGGAGTTTTAATCAACAGCTGATTGTGAGTGTGTTTACTCATAGGTCAGTCCCTCAACACTTAACGTTAACTCATAAACTCCTATATTTTTCTATGAATAAATGTGTTTTGAATTGGATAGTAGCAGTGAAAAATAATGATATATGGTCAGACAGACATCTTCAATCTGATTTATTTGGCTCAGACGTTGAGAAAATAATGAATCAGTGCTGAAGATAAAACCATAAATAAAAAAGTTTGAGGGGTGTTATTTATCGACTAAACCTGTTGGATTCCTCTGAACAGCTGAATATGTCAACTCAATGCTGCTGTGCACATCTGCCCATCAATGCAACTGCTGCAGTTCACACTTGAGTTCAAAGTGATGTGTTTATGAAATTTTACAGAAGAACAGCCAGCATATTAATGGCAGAAGTGCACGTGTGAAAGGGAAAAAGAGGATATCTGATTCTGAGTGGTACTCACCATCATGTCCCGAGTTGAGAAGGTGCTCTCCTAGGTCACAGCCAAACACCCTCTCTCGGAGGATGCCCCTCTGCTTCAGCTTCTGCTTGGTGGGCCTGGACTTCATGAAGGAGCGCAAGAAGGTGATCAGTTTCCCGTGTTTCTTAGACACTGAGGAGTAAGAGAAGGAAGAAGGGAAGGACACATCTTAGAAACCTTACACAACTGTTTACTACTCCACATTAAGTCCTGGCTCATCCATGCAGCGGAGTGAAAGCCCAGACAAGCCGCTCAAAGCGGTCCCATTGTGCACTTCAGCTTCATTCTAATGCGAACAATCTCTTTATGCATGTGTAGTTTTTTTGAAGCAAAAGCTTCGTTCAGAAATACCACTTCCCTGGCAACTACAAAGGAATCCTCCACATTCAAGACCAGCATAGTTTGCTCCCTTCAAAAACAAAAACGGAAGTAGAGCTTCTTGAATAAAACAGCAGCCAATGTTAATGATATAAAGTCTGGGAAAGGTCGTAAGCCATACTTAAACTACAAACTCTGCTTTGAAAAGACGTGGAAAGGGCCATCAAGTGAGTCAGATGAGCTGCATATTTTTGGAGGAAGTCAAAAATGAAGCTGGCCCCTACTCCAGACATCTGCTAGAAAATCTGACCTGCAAATCACACACAGTATGCCGCTGATGAGATGACAGTAGCTGAGTGTTTTTGCACTCTGGGGTCAGGTTACTCGACCCGGCTGTGCAGATTAAATTAAGAAGCGAGGATCTTTTTTTGCTCAACACATCAACTGTCTTTAAAGGTTTCAATCTAAGACCAAGGTTTTTGGCCATCTTTGCATTTGTTCTCACAACGCTGTCACAGCCCCAGTGAGGACATTCCGGTGTCGGATTTCTCTTTTTTTCTTCTCGTCTCTGCTCTTTACTGTGGACGATTACATCATACTCAGACCTACTATTTTATCAACTGCAGTCCTTTCCTTCGATATTTGGAGACAAATAAGGGGAGAAGGAAGATTTATAAGAGCAATACTAAAAGCCCCCATTACCTATTAACAGCAAAGCTCTTTCTCCTGAAACATCACTGTATTTTTCCACCAACTTCTCCAGCCTGAGACAAAAAAAAACCCAAAAAACTGCTCTGTTGGGTCCGTTTTTCCTTCTTATGCGCTCTGTGTTTGGCAGACTTTAACATTATATCCATTTAACCTGCTCAAGACTGCAATTTAAAGAAGAAAAATCAATCAAACTAAAGCCTAAAGCACCGAGATGCAGTTTTTCTTTGACCTCCTAAAGCTGAAAGTAGGCCACTGCTTCCAGGCCTCAATCTGCAGAAACAAAACAAGCTGAATGTGTTTGGAAGTTAATACAAATACAAAAAGGTTTCTGCAGAGTCTTGCTCACCGCTAATTCATCCACTAATCATAGGTGATAATCAGGATGACGAGATAAACGCATCCTGCCATGACTATCAAAATTATGAGCTTTTCATCTAGTTAGTAATGATTTGGATTATTCAGTTTAGATTATTTTGATATTTGTATTTTCTTATTTGAAGAAACATTTTTTTGTTATTTAGCAAAGTTTTTTTCATTTTCCTAAAGTTGTAATAGCCATTTGTAGTGATTAAACCTACGAATATGTCAGGTGTAGGAGCAGTATGTATATTGAGGTGGACGTATGTTTTTTCCCCCTTTCTAATAGTGCAAGGAAGCAGCAGTCAAGGACTAATGTTTTAATTTTCCTTGCAATAGATGAATAAATCGTCAAAACATGCAAATTCTAATTCATTTGACTTTATTATTATCATTTTAATGTACATAAAGAACTGTTTTGGATGATGTTTTTAATTAAAGTGGAGGGCAAAATCAGCACAGGCTGCTTGTGTGGCATGCTAATATACAGCATTTGTAGCTGACAGCCTGAGTGCATTAAGAATGCAAATATCCACATCAGAAAGAAGCTAATGAGCTGATGTGTTTCCGCTAGAAGGTTTTCTAGCGGAATTTATCTAACAAATTGTGCACAAAGCAAAAGAGAAAGATGCTCCTATATTTCAAAACAAAATAAAAGGACACAAGTAAGGTGAAGTGGCAAGGCGTTAGTAATGAATGTAATGCCCAAATCACAGTTAAATAAATTGATATTAAAAAATGCAAATAATTGCTATTCTATTCAAAATTATTCCAAGTCTTCTCTCTCCGTTTGCATTTACATAAATTGTTTTGGCCATTTGTATAACTTCCTCCTGCCCTTCTTGAAATATAGCTCATATCCAAGACCAAATATGCCATTCTAAGTTGATCGTGAGCCATTATAAAGCTGCACAATCAGATCTTATTCCGCCACCAACCTTTGCACCAGCATCCACAAACAAAAACAGTAGCTCTATCTAAAGCTACGATTCTCCCCTCAGGAAGAAATTCCTTTTGCGTTGCTGTAGCCGCACACAAAACCGCTGAGGCAGCTTTGTTTACTTACTGTTGAGGCATCAAAAAAGGCCTTCAGTATCACAGAGGGAGGAGGAGGACGAGGAGGAGGGGGAGCTGACTGTGCAACTGTGGCTTATACTGACACGTCGCAGACTGACTGCAAGACACGAGGAAGAAGAGTTCAGTCACCAACATGCCTCAGAGGATGGACCGAGACTCCCATCTGCTTACTGTCACAGAGAATAAGAGCCTGGAGGCTGAACATGCTCAGCCCTGAGGTTGCCACAGACACCCAGCTGGGTAAGAGAGTTCAAGGGGAGGATTGAGGCTTAACAACTTCCTGTGACATCAATTATGACATTTATAGCATGTGGCAATTTTCATGGCAATCCAGAAATTCTGCATTATGAGAGGATGCAGATATCTCCTCACTTTTATGGTGAGCTTGATTAATATTAAAGGTTGTAATGTTTTAACAATCCCAATCAAATGTTTAAAGTGCTACGACTGAATGATTCATGTACCAACAGGGCTGACCTTGGGAAAGCTGTCTGCTGGACGTAAGCAAAATATATGAACATAGAGGAAGAAGATAAACAGCTAAAATATAGCAGGAAGCCACAGCTCAGTGTTTTTTTTGTGACAACTGACCAAAGAGTCACAAGTTGGATTTAACTGAGCAAACAGGCGCAAGCCTCCCATTGGAAAACACCGAAGTCATTGATATGTTTAAGCGAGAAACAACTGATTCTGTGAATAGCTTGTCATTCCTTTCACAGCCATCCTGTAATCATGGAAAATATGCTTTATTTCAGAAGGAACAGATGATTATTGTTCTGCATAAAGTAAACAAAACAATTAACAAGATTACTGATGCAACTAAAGTTAGGCTAAGAAATATCCATTACTAAAACCTGGGAGGGATACTGGTGAACCAGCGTCTTTAAAGAATAAATCAGAGATCTGTCGATGCTAGGATTTAATCAGGATCAAATAAGAAAGAGCAGTTCTTGAGCAAAAATATCAACACATGGATTGTCCACCAGAGTCCAGACATTAACCCCAGTGAAGAACTTTGGGATGTGCTAGAGAAGAAATGATCTCACTGCAAACACATGCAATACTCCAAATACTAGGAATCTTTTGTGCTATTGTTGGGTAGGTTTTCAGCTCTCATCAAGTCGTGTAAGTAGAATAAGTAAAAGATCTCTTCAATATGAAATGGCTGAAACAAAATAGTTTCTGTTTGCAATCATAAATATATCTGTTTTACCATGTGATGATAATCATAATGCCTGAGGAGGATTAACAGGTTTCACTTAAAGCCCTCAGCTGACTGTATCTGATGAGGTTTTCCCCAGGAGACCCCAGAGAGGGGCTGCGAAGAGGATATGATCATCAAGAGGTGAGCAGGAAGGAGGCCAAGCATTACAGCAGTAAAAGTTACAGACGTAATGGCAAACATCATGCTGTTTCCAACCCAAAACCCATGGCCTCATTCCTTTCAATTAGCCGAGAGCTTTACAGACCAGAGGAAAATTACAGTTTTACTGCTAAACAACAGTAGTGTCACAGCTTCCGAAAGTAGAGCAGCAATACCAGAGCTAGTACGCTGCCTCCAGACTGCAATATCTAATATAACAAACTGAATATATGAGTATTAGTGGGTGTGGCTAGTTGGAAACGCACAATGCTCTCATCAAAGTGTTATCTGCAGCCAGCCCCCCACTGAGACTCAACAGCCACCAACACTCAGTAGGCTCCAGAGCGGGAAATTCAAACCACCTCCTGTTTCCTTGTAGAGTCACAAAATTATTCTATTAATCAATTTTCTTACTTTTTGATGCTTTCAAAAGAAAAACAGAGCATTCTCCATTGAGCTATGACAGCTGCAGAAACAATGTTTGCATTACTGATGCAAACAGAGGGAGACAGTGTTTGTGTATCCACTGACTTGGCTCCTGCTGCTGCTGTTTCGGCATAGTGTAAACAACAGAGCAGTGTCTGTCTATTGAAAAGCAGTCATGGGTGATAGCGACCTCTTGTTTCGACAAAAGAGTCAAAGTGTGCCGTGCCCGTGACAGAGGCAGCAAAATGTCTTATTGTTTCATCTCTCTGGACTCAGATGGGTACTGTCTGTTCTCCCTGTACCTAAACTAATTATACACGTGTGATAGCAAATAAAGTAACAGCAACAAGAGCAAGAGATTTTATCAACCCAATAAGCAGCAAATGGGTGTGACAGCTTCACTACCAGTTTTACAGAAATGCAATGTCAGCAACAAAAAAAAGAAGAAAAATTTAAAGCAAATAAAAGCAAAGTGGAGTTTAAAGGGGAACACTTGGAATTAGATACAATCAAATACAACAGCTATGGACATACTGTATCTCCCTTAAATCTTTCTTTTGTGCTGCGCGTTATCCTTGGAAATTTGGAGAAAAATATCTAACTAAATTGCAATCCTGTAAACCAGCATCCACCCTCTCCAAGTAAACATTGAGGAAAATAATTAGACAACCGAGAGAAACCATAAACTATTTGTATAGACTTAAATCAAGGTAGTCTATTCAGATTTCAGTGAGTTGCGTTTCACTAACTAATCTCATGATTAAATATCTCCAACTAAAAGTTTCACCATATGACAAATGTACATAATTTAAACAAGACGTTTAAAAAGTAATTTGATTTGTTTCTTTTATAGCTGATATTTGCCGGAAATGTGGTATTACGACGTAATAAAACACGAAAATGGGAGGAAAATGTAAAATCATAAGGCATTAATAAAGGTGCATTAATTTCACCGACGTCTTCACTCATAAATCCCGTTCTCATTTAGTTCTTATAAAAAATGTAATAAAAAAAAAACGACAAAAAGGAGAGCAAATCATCCACAGAAACGGACATTCATAGTGTCAAAGCAGAAACCGTGAACTCACCACCTCTGCTCCATAACGCTGGACTTGCCCTGAAGGCTTCAGGACAGGACCTCAAAAAGTAAAAGGAAAAAAAAAAGAAAGAGTAAAAAAAAAAGTAGCCTCTTTCTTCCGCAAACCTTACACCTGTTCAAAATAACAAGCGACACTTTTCAGTGGGCGACGAGGAGTCTTAAACAAAGATAATAAAAGTTTAAAGTTCAGAGACACCGCACGAGGCAGCACCGGAGAGAACTCTGACTTCTGTCAGCTCGTGTCTGCGCCAGTCTGCGCACAGCTACGCTTACGATGCCTTCAAGTGCGCCCGGAAATTTGACTACTACAGATAATACTCCCTGTCGGGGAAAGCCAAATGCGCTATTTAAGTTAATTGTCCATGAAGTATATGTGACGGAGAGTGTGAGTGTAAAATACAACTTTTAACCCAAAAGTTTATAATTGATTGCCCCCTATAACTCCATGTCTACAATCAGTAACATAGGAGTTCTCATACCCTTTTCAAAGTTAAATTCAAGCACTTTTAAACCATTTCCAAAGGGATTTTTCCAATACAGCATACTGAACTACTATAAATATAGTTTAAAAACAATAATCTAATGTCTTAATCACAAGAAACCAGATGCTACTGTACCAACATGGTATTGTTATTTCACAAAAAGGTGACAAATAACAGAAAAACAGAACAAACTTTAATTCTTCAAAAGTCAATCTTAAAGCAAACTCAAATACAACCTGAATGACGGACTGACAAATCACCCCAATTTCAAATTTGAAAGATATGAGAAAATTACTCCTTGATAGCCATACTTCCTGCAACATAGAAGGCAACATCGGATCCAAGCAGCAGTAAATTGGAAATTAACACTGTACAGGCTTTCTGAACAAGCTGCATCCCCACTTTCATACTATAAATATCAACAAATGCTTCATCTGGAACACTTCTTGTTCATAATTATCTCTCTGACACTGTGTTCCCCTGGCTGGTTTAAGGAGTGCCTCGAATAACCCCCAGACAAACACAAACACATCTCCAACTTGGCTGGTGTAAGCAAGAAAGATAAACCGACAGGCCCAATCTGGCTCAAACAACACGTAGGTAGGAACTCTAGCTTTGCCTGCAAGTAAACTCTCTCTTCTGACTGGCCGAATGGGCCCCAGAAGGCAAAATCTTATCAACTCATTAAGCAGTTTGGACCCTAAGAAGTCACATTAAGTTGAAATTTGATGCTGGTCTAGAATCACAAGACTTCAGTCTACAGCTTTTCTATGTACTTACATTTACTTTACACCAGTTTGGGAAGTTTAAATCATGTGATTAAGTCCTGAAAACTTCAGTATCAGCATCTGATGTCACATCCCAGATGTTTCAATCAACAATTTGACCTCATAACCACTTAAATGTTTTTATCTTTAGAAAAAAAAAACTACACCCAAATGCAAAGACTCACTTCAAAAGTCCACATGATAAAACACATAATCAAATGACAGAGCTAGTTTTTTTCATCTCATGACTGTTCATTTATCTTGTGATGCTTTAAAACAACCATAGTCCTGGTTAATCAGGAATTACACAACCAAACAGGATGTAAGGCAGCAAGCTGTGTGTTTTATTCATCTAACATAAAACCAGGGTACTGAAACTGTTTCTAAAAAAGCTTGTTTAATTTCAACCATATATGTTGCTAGTGCATACTCCATTTATAAGCAGGAAGCAAAAACATTCCTGTCATATCTCATTCCATGTAAGAGCATAAGAGCTGTGTTCTTTCAACCATGCACAAGCTATTTTACATAGATACCAATAATATCTAACTTGCAGGGATGTAGAAATAAAAGGAGGAACTGTGTCTTGGAGATGAATGCAAAGT
Organism: Atherina boyeri; assembly: GCA_029874935.1. Lineage (NCBI taxonomy): Eukaryota > Metazoa > Chordata > Actinopteri > Atheriniformes > Atherinidae > Atherina > Atherina boyeri. Next base: position 2,158 of record JAPMNP010656263.1, on the reverse strand, counting down.
TTATTGTACCGAAGCGGAACGCAATGCTGTCTAAAGAAATTAACATGGTAGTAAATATGAATTCCTATCAGTTGGCTAAATGCCTGCGTGTTTTGCATCTGCAGAGGAAGTGTGAGAATTTAGTTTCTGTAATGAGGCACTGATCCGAGTCGCAGCGATAAAGATCGGTGTAAATAAACTGTAGTGGTGCTACAGACAGTTATGACAAATAAGCAACAGTAAGACAAAGTCTGAGTTGTTAGAGTGTAATCAAAAGCAGCCTCCTCCGCACAAAAAGGTGAAATGACAGTAACAGTCTTTCTCTGAAGCTCCGAGCGGCATTTTTTACTCGAGGCATCTTGCATAGTTTCACAGCACCAGGAAATGATCTGAGATCCTTGGGAACAGGAGGACAAATCGTACTCTGTCTCACACATTCTCTCCCCGTTTCCCTTCCTCTCTGCCTCACATAACCAGCTGTCTTGGCTCACGTATGCTCACAGCTGCCCAAATCACTGGGCCCCGGACATGATGAAGAGGGCAGCAGGAGGAGAGTGGGCTCTGCATCTGGGTCAGGTCTACTGGGCTGTCTGGAGAGGAAAGAGATCTGACTGTCACTATTAATCAAAAGTTCATAACTCTTTCTTATTTTTCCAAATGTGTGTCAACAAAAACAGTTGATTTTAACTTTAACTTTTAACTCTTCTGCACCGAACATAAGCACACTGACTCAAGGATTATTAAGCTCCCAGCTTGTATGAGCTCCATTTTAAATGGAGCAGTCCTGCATGTTAACAATTTCCATCCAGCAAAAGGTTAGTGGTGAGCAGAGCAAGGATATTTTCCAACGCTGGGTAGTTCCCTGCAGGAATGTGCTCTTTCAGTCACCATGGAGAGGGAGACAGAGGTTCTAACTCTTGCGGGACAAAGCTTAACGCTCTATGGATGGGTTTACAGGCCCCTTCATTGTAAAAGGATTAAATAAATCAAGGCTGGTCGAGACCTTGCACCATAGCACTCCTGCAGCCGCCTTTCAGCTTCGACCAAACAGATGCACACAAACACAGCTGGCCTTCGTTCACACACAGCGTACATTCAGCAGCTCTGAGTAATGCTGTAGTAACCTGGCTCACCCTTCAAGTCATTAGCATACACCTTGAGGGGCCACTGCAGATAAAAGAACACAAGGCCGGAGGGGTAACATTGTGATTTGGTATTACACCACTACCCACATTCATGCACCAACTTTTTTTAAGACTGTTTTGCATGCCATCCGTCTCCAAAGATAGAAAACTGACTCATGAAATACTTGATTAGACTAATCTAAAATACATCTATCACATATCGAAATGGTTAAAATTATTTTAGATGGAGGAGATGAAGAATAACAGATTTTATAACCAAAGCAATTGGGGGAAATGTTATTTAGTCTTTGCATTGGCCAAATATCAAAAGGAAAAACCTGTTTGCACACTATGTCGTACACGCTTGGCTGTTAATATACAACTAGTGCAGCTAAAGGCTTATTAGGGTGTGTATTCAACATAGCGTAATTTCTGTTTATCCAATTGTTGCCATTGAGGAGAGAGTGTATAAAGCTGCCTTGATGAAAAGCATTTTTTTTTTTACTAGAACACTCAGCCTTTTTTGTTCAGCTGCTCAGGGTGCTTTCAAGTTCAAATTCAAAAACCCTACTTAAAAAAGTAGGTAAGCTGTGGAAAATGTAAAAACAAAAACAAAAACATGATTAATTGATTTTCTCATCTGATCAACCCATATTTCATGTCCAATAAAACAAACATATTCAGATATTGAAACAGAGACATTCTACCATTTTGTGGTTAGCTCATTTTGAATCTGATGGCAGCAACACATCTGTAAAAAGTTGGAACAGGTGCAACAAAAGGCTGGAAAAGTAAATAGTGCAAATCAAAAACAACTGGACGAGCATTTGACAACTAATTAGGTTAATTGGCTACCGATTCTAAACATGACTGTATATAAAAGGAGCATTTCAGAGAAGCAATCTTTCAGATGTAAAGATGGACGGAAGTTAACTAATCTCAGACAAACTGGGTCTAAACATTGTAAAAAAAAAATTAAAAAAAATCAGAAAAAAGTTCCTCAATGTGAACTTGGAAAGACTGAATATTTTGATGATATCATACACTGCTGATGG
>JAPMNP010656260.1:0-10787 GCA_029874935.1 Atherina boyeri | reverse complement strand
CGTAATTTAGCCAGGATATTCTCATTTCAAAAACAGATTTGCAGCCCCCAAATGATGTTATTGTTTACATTTTTTGCTGATATTTAATGAAATTTCCCAATCGGGGGGAGGTGGAGGTTTCTAAAGTATCCAAAACTTCTGTGTATATTTTTGTTGACCTATTTTTGCTATTTTTAGCAATTTCTTACAGAGGCTACGGCATGATTGCAATACCAGTTTTGACCAGAATCTTACATATGGTACCTTTAAACCTTGATTATTGTGTCCCAAATACACCGCAGTACTCAAACCCTGAAACACGAAGAACTACTCCCGTAGGTGGAGCTGTGATATCAGAGAAACTTCTTGTTCTAGATGCAAAACTATTGCAAAACAGAAATCTTTCATATTAAAGCAACCCTTACCGATGTTGCATTATTACACCATTTTTATAATAGGGTAAAATTCTTTAAATGAGATAATGGAACTCTGAAATACAAGACAGACACACCAGGAATTAAAATAAACTATTATTCCATTCTGAAAATGTTCCATTAAAACTCCAACCAATCCTTGAAGTGGGACCCACTTCTAGGATTGGCCGAGGGACCTGCCTGTCAAATGTTTGCTTTCTCATTACGTCCTGGGGGAATGAGGGGGCGGGGCTTTGGAGTGAGGCGGGAGTGTTGATGTTCAAATAATTGAGCTGTGCTTTCTGAAATGCAACATCGGTAAGGGTTGCTTTAAAGGCAGGGTCCAAGATGTTTTTTTGGAGCACTTTTTACAATATTTGTTTAACTCCTCTGCAACACCTGATTGCAACTAATTATTTAGATGCTCTATCAAAATTTTTTTTAAATAGTCACTTAGTGAGCGTAAAAAACTGGAAAACACCATCCAATTATTTTAACCCTCCTCTCTAAATGGTTGGATGGTGATATGTCAATCAAAAACAGTTGGTATTGGTCCCTCCCCCTCCCCCAGACATATCCAAGCATTGTGCGTTCCTGTACTCTGGAGGCATGGTTTCGGAGGGAAGTCTGAAGAAAGGGGGACTGCACTATGTGTGGAGTCTCCCCTGGTCTCTCCGGGTCGGGGCGATCCCTGTGGCTGTGGACGGTGACCCCTCCCAGGGTGGATGGCCCACTTTAATGCTCAGTGCCCCGCCATGTACTTGACGTTGTGAAGCACTTTATGTTGCATTTTACTGCATGAAAAGTGCTATATAAATAAATAAATAAAGGTTGAGTTTGGATAATCCTCTTATAAATTTGCATTAAATAAACTCACTGCAAGACTTATGAAGTTCATTAACGATTACATAAAATGTTTACCGAGTTCACACAATACCGTATCAGGTACTTTTTGTTGGCTATTGCACAGAACAGATTCTAAGCAGTTCCAGATTAGCTCCATTTTTAACACCATCCCTCCCCTTTTTTTATTTGCAAGTAAAAGCAACAACAGCCAAAACAGAAACCAAAATCAGAAGCAACATTAAAATGAAACTATAACATCACATTAAATATATGAGAGAGAGAAAGATGAAAACAAAGTAACAGTAAAAGCAAAAATGGAAGGGGGGGGGCATATTAAAGATGTTCATTATTTTCTACTTTTCATCTTTTAATTTATTATATTATATATTAGTTCAGGATATATGTGATATAAATTTATATTAGAGATGTTTATTGTTGTGAAAGGAATCGGCCCTGGATGTGGAAAAGGATAAGTTTTTTTTGCATGATGAGCCAAAAAGTTCAACCACTGGTTAACTTCTTCCTTTTGCTATTTAGTTTATGACCATTTATTGTCATTACATAACATAATAATAATTAGGTAGCGTGATACTTTTCAAACTTGACTAAAAGAATTGACAATGTATTAAAAAGCAGCAGATTTTCTGTGGTGTTTATAAATCAGCTAAACATACAGCAGTAAAGAATCAGCCAGGTTTAAATGTTCACAAATACTCCGCTGATGCACGTTGGAAGCCATTCCCCTTCATTTTAGAGCATGATCTGTGGTACTTAGTGGCACAAACCATAGCTGAGTCACAGTCTGTGGGATTAACATGAAGACAAGAGTGCCATCATGAGGAACTTCATCAACAAAAAGTCTATTTTGAGTTGCGGAACTGTGCCAGAAACCTGATAAAAAGCTGTTTGGCACGTCATATTGTGAACGTCCCTGTGGCACTCAACTCATTTGTCCCTGATACAAATCAAAGCGGAGAACAATGATGAAGTTTTATTAAAGATAAAGGTTCAAATTATATTCTTGAACTCTGCAGAATTGAACATCATAACTCATTAACATTAGCATGAATAAAAAACATTCGGTTTACTTGTGAGAATTTACTCGGCCATCCTCCATTTTCAGGCATGAGAGGAGAGACGAGACCCAGTGGGATGCTGACTGATGAGTTTTTAAAAGGTTTTCATTACAAAGACATTACTGCTGTGATTGTCAGCCAGAACATTTGAATCCATTTGTTTTATTATCATATATTTCCCACCCACACGGTCAGTTTTCCTCCTGCAACCACAGCTGTTACCTACTATGAAATAAACGCTCCAACTACTACATGGTGCAGTCAAACCACATTCCTGTAGTTTTTTTTTCGTTTTTTTTGGGATTTTTACCTTTCACTTTTACCCTTCGGTTTTAACAGTGCTGCAGGGGCCAAGTACAGAAACCATGTGCGCATACACAAACTATATGTATTTTTTTTTTCCCACACAAACTGGTATTTATAAAGGAAAAATGTGCAGTGTAGCTCACATATTCGTCAGATCATGGGTAAACGTGCAAAACATAATTCAGTTCTGACACAAATAGATAAAAGAAAGTTCTCTTTAGTTTGAACATGATTCACTGTTTTTCATATCCACCTGTTTAATTGTGGGTGGTATAAATAACTGCAGCTTTGACTAGCAGTAAAATGTAGGACTGGTTGCCGTGGCATTCCTGGAAGACCTTGTTAATGTGACTTTAAGAACAAACAGTATTTAGAGACAAATTTACTGGCGACAGATGGCTATTGGCTTCTTCTTAGACTGTATTAGTAACCAGGGGCCGTATTCTCAAAGCCTCTTATCTCACCACTAGGAGTGCTCCTAACTCACGCTAAAAGGTCTTATGTAGGAGTTGTCCTCTAAAACGTATTCACTAACGCACTGAGAGCTACTTTTACATATGCTAAATCCCTAAAAGTAAGCTAAGACTGACGTCCCGTTGCTATGGAAAACGTCATATCCTATGCACGAGTAAAAAGACGGACAGCAGAGTGATTGGTTGTTGAACGACATGCATCTCACTTTCGTGAAACCAGGAAATTGAAAATGTCGATAACAGCGTAATTGTGAACAGCGCAAAAAGCTGAAATAATATATGACGACATCTTTGTGTCGGCCATGAAACTGACCTTTAATACCTTTGTTTTTTTCTCTGTTTTCTTTCTTTTGTTACTTGTTCATTTTCGAAATAAAGTGTTCATTCATCATCCAGAGTGTCCAACATTGTGCAGCCATTTTAAAAGTCTTTGTGAATTGGTCTTAGGGAGTTAAGAGTCCTCTAGACTTCTTTTAAGGCCTCCCAGACTTAGGTGCTACTTTTAAGTGGTTGTGAATTACTCTTATCTTAGAAAAATAGGGGTCCTAAATTTAAGAGTGACATGCCCACATTTTTTTACGAGTTACTCCTATTTTCGCCAGTTAGGACCCACTTTTACACTGAAGATCATTTGGGAATACGGCCCTAAGTGTGCAGTTGCCCTGATGATGTGTTTGGGTGAGCTTATTTTTTTATTTTTGTTTTTTTCCTCTTAAAAGACTTCCCAATAGTTGTTGTTCCTTATGAATATCAAATCTGGACTTTGGTGATGATTTTTGTCAGTCAATCTTAAGTCTGCTCTTTTTACTCTTAAATGGTGAGTTCATTACTGATTCTGTCTGTTCATGTGACTCGTTGAGAAATAGGAAAAAAAAAAAATCAATGTTAGTCTACATGTCACTGTAGAGCATCGACCAACAATTTGCAGGAAGTGGAGAAGTGGAATTCATTTGTCTGAATTAATGTTCCTCCTCTGTCTCAGCTAATGACAGTGTGGCGAGCCAAAGGCTGTGTCGGGACGTCTGACTGGCAGGTTCTGGCTTTGGCAGAGTCAACCTGTCAGCACCACTTTTCGCCTGACTCTACTCGGATGAGGCAGTTGAAGGGAAGCACAGGCCTAGTTAGTGCCAGATCAACTGAACACTGAGCTCAAACCACATCATACCAGCATGGCTTCATTTCTACAACCTGGATGAACACAAATAGATATTTTTATACAGCAGTGGTTCCCAGATTTTTTGAGCCATGACCCCCAAGATAACATACGTTGATATTTGGACCTTCCCACAAGAAACTGAAATTAGGAACCAACAGTAAATCAGTTGTATTGATTATCCATAACAGCCCCAATAATGTCTAAGGCTTGTTCCCTCAATACCTGGAAATCATTACCTGGAAAGTGCACATAGTGCAGTCCGCTAGCCCAGAACAGTCTAACACTCCATGTAATAGATTGTATTTTGCATTTTGCACATTAAAATATTATTTATATTTCAATTCCAGGAAAGCTTATGACGAGAAGCACTGACCGACTTTTCAACCTCTCATTCAGGAGAGCAGATCTCTGTCTGACTGAGGTACAATGTATAGTAAAGAAGGCTGGAGAATTTCCCGATTCATTCTAAATGTGTATGGCACGAATATGGGACACCGGGACTGCTGCTCCACTGATGATGTGCACTTACCCTCTAAGCCTTTTTTTCTTTCCTGATGAACCAAATCTGTATGCTTAGTGAAGGAAGACAAAGGATGCTTTTCAATAAGCCAACGTATGCTTCCTTGCATCTTTCACTCCTCCTGTGACCCAGAAATCGTTACCCTCCACCAGCTCAAGGATCTTTACAATCCCACTGAGGAGATAAGGAGTGGGGAGGCTTCTGGGGGAGCTCAGGGGGAGCAAACCGAGGTATCCCTAAGTGGCACGATAAGTAAATCCTTGCACCTCTGTATGTAGTACACATTTTGAACCCACTTTAAACCTATGCAAAGCAATAAAAGATGTCTTCTATGACCATTTCGATCACCAATTCCAGACCTCTAATTAATGAGGCTTGTGCAGAACATGACAAGCTGTTGAATAACTATCTAATTTGAATCAGGTGTTTTTCAGGGAAGGATGTAAAACCTACAGGACAGTGGCCCTCAAGGGCTGGAGTTGGTGATCCCTGCTTTATATCAATGTATCCTCCTAAGAGGGGCTTAAATGCAGGAAGTTACTCAAGTTAGAAGCAAGGAAACAAGTTGGCATAATGACAAATCCCCAAAGTAGACATTTTAGTTACTTAATGGCTCAGAGCACTTTGGATTGCAGAGGAAAAAGAGAATAAGGTTTGCAGTCCATGTGGTACTGTCCAATCATGCATGAAGGAATTTAGTTGTGTGCAAAAAAGTTGCACCACGTTTACTAAAATCTGCAAGCCATAAAAATAGCATAACTTATCTAAATGTTACAGTATTTAAACACTGGCATTTGCATGGAGCAGCCCCAGAGTTTAATCAGCTGGCACCAGATGTCCCATGGGCAGGACATGACAAAGAAACAATTTACTCAGTCTCCCCTCCAACAACCTGCATATAATGCACCGATGTAAAGCTAATATTCTTGAGATTTGTATGATGTATACCACTCCAGGTTGCAATCATAACTGTAGATTCAGCAAACACTTATTTATTTCAAACCAGTCGCAAATTCAATCTCTTAAAAGCCAAACTTTACTCTAGTAGCAGATGATGCTGCAACAAAAACACTCCTGTTCCATCAGCAAGGGTCTAATAAAACTAGTCCAGTAAAATAGCTGGTCCACAACAACTTTTCTATCAATGACAACCTCTTTTATATAACAATTACCGATCTTTAAGGGGTTAAGGGCACATTTACACCAGGATAGTCCGGGGGACTTGGGATCGGTTGTTGTAACTGCCGTTGTCCTTGTGGTTTGGTCCACTTCATTAAACTGCAGTGTTAAAGCAAACCTAAGAGTGGTATTGCCAAAAATGACTACTGACACACAAAAAAACATTAGAGTGAAAAAGAAGAAGAAATCTGGCTCATTAATTAGTGATTGGCCAAAACCAAAGAATGGATGTCCTTTTGCTTCAATCGGCTCGTTCACTGCAAGGAAACAATGGATCAACACAAAGTTTATGCAGGCTTTAGATTTCTGTTTTTACTTTGTTGTTCAGACTTAGTGGCGTTTTCTTGATAAACTGTCCAATGTGAGCAACAGGAGAGGCAGCGAGCTTTCTGACATGTTACTCTATGATGCAGTCTGCATCACCTCTTCTCTTTGGTTCACTGGATGATCCGTTTTCTTTCACACTGCAAGTAAATCCCAGCAGGGTTCACCTGCAACTGAACAGAGATCTCTGGTTTTCAGGTGGACCAGAGCTCACTTCTTTGGTCTGCAACAGAGTGTGAACCGTACTTCCCACGGAGGTGGACCAGGGTTCGTTTTAAGTGGACTTAAAGGGACATTGTGTAAGAATTATTGCCATCTAACATTGGGTTTGTGTATAGAATTTAAAAAAAATAATTAACTCTTGCACATCACCTCAAAAACACGGATTAAATCATCCGTTTCTGCAGGGAGTCGATTACTATTATCTAGACTATTGGCCCAGTATGCTCAAAACAACAACAACAACAAAACATGCAAATTCCCTATGATGTTGTTGACTCTATACATTTATAGATGCAGACATTGATTTTGGCCAGTAAACAACAGAAAATGTTACACAATGCCCCTTTAAGTCAGCAGAAGATAATCTTAATGGTTCCCATTTTGGAGATAGCATAACTCATAACATCATGCCTAAAACATCTAATTTTGACTCAGGAATCTGTGATACTAAAACTGAATGTATGCACACACAAAAAAACCTGTAATATTTCATCCTGCATGAAACATGTTTAAAACACCAAAAAGGTTGTTCATGTCTTTGTCACTCAATATGACTTGACAGCTTGACAATAGCATCCGACGTGCCAGCTGATGACGTGCTTCCATGTCACTTTCGTCGCCATGAAATGTCAGCTGTGAGCAGCAAACTGGAACTGAACACATTAGCAGGCTTTAAATTCAAAATCAGCCACCAAGAAAACAATGGCAGGCTAATCTCCATCAGTGGGAAACAAACCAATCTACTCCACTAATCAGATTTTCCATTGATCCAATTACCAACAGACATCCTTCAATCAAAACAAAAGAAATATAATTTGAGAGGTGGTGACAAGAGAAGCCACCACTAGAAAGTCCTCACATGGTGACAGCAATTTGACACGCAATCTTTGTCATTATACAGTCAGCATTAACCATGAGTAGGTTGTCAAGGACATATGTTTATTAAAATTTCAATGGGATTTTAAACTACTATAACTTACTTCAAGCAAGGCCATCGTACATAGCAACCTTGTTTAAGACTTCCATTAAATGACTGACTTTCATTTAACCAATGCTTCTGCTTACAAGGTTTTGGATGAAAGCACACATTGCTTCTTTTCTTCAACTACCAGCATGTGTTTATGATTTAGTTCAATTTCCTATGAAATTGAGTGAGAGCAGCAATATAATAAAAACTCTACTGGGCAGACTGGGGCTATTCAGTTTTAATTCCACAAGCATAACTGCTCGATAAATAATTAATAGAGAACATACTGTACAAATCCAGTCAGAGCAGAATAAAAACATCAGCATTTTAATGTATATCAGCATGGTTGCTTGTTGTGATGGTTGCTAGTAAAGAACAAATGTTAAGCCTTGAGTTGGATGGTGTAATGATGTTTTTCATTTTTGTCTTGTATTATTTTTCAAATGCGGCATCAATTCAGTTCAAATTTTCCCAGTCACTGGTTTTGTCCTCATCTCTGTCTACCCACCAGAGCAGCTTCAGTCTCTAAGATGTTAATGCGGACAAATATTCTCAGGGATTTTACACAAAAGTTCAACCAAAATCAAAACACAAACGATGCCAAAAGGTGATTTTATCAGACAGCGTTGCACTTGTAAAATCACCCACTGCTGGTTCTGTTGTGATCTTGGCTGCAGTTATTTCTGTCTCGATCAATAAATCAATCAACGCTAAATGCCAACATGAAATGTTACCATGTGTTTGTTCTGCTCAGGGGACTGGATGTGTAAACCGCTGCTTTAGTTGTACATTTTGCACACAGTATAATATCTTTTTCCTTTTTTTCTTTTGCTACCAGCTGTTTTCTCTTGTTCCCTCCATCACACCATCAAATAAAGCTTGCAACAAATGTAATGCTGCACAGTGACCATTGAGCAGAGCATATTTGGGTGCATTGAAGCAAATAATTAACAATGTGGATTTTTTGGTAATCAAGTTATTTGTGTTGCTCAATGAATCATTTTATTATTATAGATGCAATATCTTTCAGATTATATTCAATTACATAACTGAACAAATTGGACACATTTTTTAACCCTATATGTCCCAGTGGCTTTTAACAATAATTTACACATCTTGTATTGCAATGTGTTTAATTATCAAAATGTCTGACTCCAAGAGGCTGGACAATTAACTTTTGGAGCATACTGGAAAAAAAGATGAGCATTTCCGAACAAACATGCAGAAGCTCAACACAGGTTAATGGGCATTTGGAAAGAAATGACATAGTAATCCACACAGAACTAAATCTATGTTGTCCATGGTGGCTACGAAAACAAAAAAACAAACAAACAGATCCTCTTCATACCTAAATGTATGATTTTTTCCAGTGCTGAAAGGATTACTTTTTAGTAGTGTCTCTTCAACCAAGCAGACAATGATACTGAACTACATAAAAAGTAATAACAAAGCGACACGAATAAGAGATTAAGGCAACGTTTTACAAATGCAAATCTCAGTGATTCACTTTTAAATCAAATGTAGTATTTTACAAATCTAATCACTCATAGTACACTACTACGATGAATATCCCTTCACTTGGTAGGTTGCAGACTTATTTTCAGCTTTACTTTATTTCCACATCTTCACTGATTTTCCTTTTCAGCCTCTCTGCACATGATTTACACAAACTGGTCTTCAGTTACTGTGACGGATAAAATGAAACACCTGAAATAATAGCAGTGATAATGGAAGACATTTGCATTGTGCATTGCATTTTTTTTTACGGTGAACAGTCATAACCAGTTTATTTTACTGAGTACATATGCTTCTCCAACTGCATCTGCTCCTCAATCTGTTGACAATGTGTATATTTAAAAAATTCACTCTCACACCACAATCACTCCAATGCATATTTATGCACATCTGAAGGCTTGTCAATATGATAAATATTTTCACATCCTGCAATTCATATATACAGTAAGTAGCTGTCTTGGGAATGGCCTGTATATCGCGCTTAACCGCATAAATGTCGAGTAAAATGTCCTTTTCTTTTAAAAGTACTACTATAGGAAAAAAATGCAGTAACTTCTAGTTTCCAAACACTAAACAAATACACAGCGTTTACAGCAGTTTTCTCTTTACACAATTAGTTAAAGTAGTTCCTGTAAATCTCATCTTCAGTATCAATATAATAAAATAAACATTTATGACAAAGAATTTATAACAAAAATTTTAGAATTAACAAATTAAAAGGAGAGTCAGATGGGTGTAATCTAAAGCTGTGAAGCTGCTTCCTTCTAAACACAGAGGAACAATATCTGATGAATTTCAGCATCAGGTGAACAGACAGAAAGCAGGATTAGAATCTCAGAGCTTCAAGATGCGAGGTGTGATAAATCTTCAAAAAATTATCAATAATTTCCATCTGTGCACCTTCAATCCAAGTCCAAGTTCTCTGTCTCAGTGTCACCAGGATGAACATAAACAGACTGAGCTGCTCTGAGAAACATTAGCTTATTTGAGCAACTCACCAGTGTTCACCTCTGTTATTCTCTTTTCTTCTTTTGGTAGGAGTATACAGAAACCTCTCTTCATTCTGATAAACCTGCTCTCTCCTGTTTGTTTACCAGAGACTTATCAGATGCTAGCTGCAGCTAGACGAGAAGTGGAGGTGCAGCCCCGTTATGGAGTTCTGCTCCGGTCGACCATCTATAGGTGTTAGACGTGGTCGGTCCAGGTACTGGCCTCCTATTGCATTGGCAATTATATTTCAGCTGCAACAAGTTATCCAACCCAACTGATGCAATGAGCAGCTTCTCATTTCTTAACCAAGCATGTGGAATAACATCCTGTGGTGGTGGAGAAGATGCTAGTCTGTTTAAGAAGCGTCAGATCCTTGGCATCAAGCAGAGAAAACATCTAATGGGATGCAGAAACTAGAACTGGGTTCAGAACTATCCCATGCATTATTAAAACTAGAAGGATAGTGGGGAACCATCGTCTTCCAGGAAGAAATGTGGTCAGAAAAAATTCCTAAGTGATGATGATCTGTGATCATTAAAATGTTTGGTGGAAAAAAAAACAATAGAAGTCAGGGCAATGTTTAATAGTGAAAGTAAGAACATTTCCACATGAAGGATGTGAAGGAAACTCAGTGGAGTGGAACTGAACAGCTGTGGAGCCAGAAGAAAAAGCACTAATCAGTGAGACTAACCAGGAGAAAAGGCTTCAGGTTGCTAGGGAGCATAAAGATTGGACTCTGGAGCAATGGAAGAAGGTCATGTGGTCTGATGAGTCCAGATGTATCCTGTTCCAGAGGGATGGGGGCATCAGGGGAAGAAGAG
>JAPMNP010656252.1:0-10045 GCA_029874935.1 Atherina boyeri | reverse complement strand
ACCCACACATTCTTTTCTGCTGCAGCCGATCCAGTTTTTCTGGAGCCAATCACAAACGGGCTTATCCGCCTTGCGTCCCATTGGTGGGTCCACCAGAGCACAGCAATCCGTTTTCCAGCTATCTGTTTTAAAAGATTTGAAAGGCAAGTTTTCTTTGAAAACGGAACAGATGGCCCTGAATTAGATAAGCGGTTCAGATAATGGATTAATGGATATCTAGTGATAAAGTCTCATTTTTTTCAATATGGATGGCAGCTCTCTGCGTCCGTATTGAAAGTATCTCATCACCACTGATGAAATCTTAACTTCTATCGGACAATTGTGATCAGTAGAAGAGGAATCTTTCAGACTTTGGTAAACCAGTGACTTGTTGTTGTTGTTGTTGTTGTTGTTGTTGTTGTTCAGCAAGAAGGTTCATATTTTGGCTCGGATTAAATGGCTCCCTATTCGGTGTTGGATAGATTGGTGTACTATTCAGTTCAGGCATTTTGAATCTTTGTAACTACTTTTGAAAATTATCTTGTAGTATAGTTTAAATATAAATCATAAAGAATTTAGGGGTAATTTCTTTGCAGGGATGCAGTGCAAATATTGATAAACTATTTTCTATGTGTATCATGAAAAAGAATTGTGTGTTCATTACCTTAGAATGAATGGGGCAGATCTTCTACCGCTGAGTCCACAATGTTGTACAACCATGTTTTTGTGGTAGTCCATAGTTGACAAACCAATCCGTGGCTCTATGGACTTGGGTTTCTTGTATATTATTTAGCTTTCATTTTTAACTTAGTAAATTGATTTCTTTGAGTGTTTTTAAGTCAAAGATGAGATGTTTCGAGTTGGACTCCCTCACATGTCAATGTTTTTAATTGAGATTTTATTGTAAGTGCTAAATTGGCTTTCAAACCGTTTCCATTAATTTATTTATGTTTTCTGTGTGTTTCTGTATGTATGAAATGATGAGATGTAACTCAGCTGCTTATCTTGGCCAGGTCTCCCTTGAAAAGGATATTTTTAATCTCAATGGGCCTCTCCTGGTTAAATAAAGGATTGAATAATAGTTGTGACAGTTTCCCTCTCACCCGTGGGGGGAAGTTGTATTTTGTTTGTTGTAATCTGCAATGTCATTATTAGACCTCATTCAGTCCCATGCACTTCTCTGTTAATGAGCATTGTTCTGTGTCAGTGCTTTGACATAATTGCAAATATCAGCATTTTTATTTTAGGTTTTTGATTATTAATCATATTATTGGTGTAAATAGAAATCATGCCTGTTGGTACAGCTGAAGCGGAAGTCAGAGGATGACAAAAATTGCTCAGAATTCATCCACTTAATTTTTTATCCAAATAATGGCAAGTTCAGTTATGTCAGTCTGGACATAAGTGCCAAATTTCGAGCTGTGCATCCAGCATGGCAAAAAATGTCTCTACACAAAATGAATGTATCTTTTGCTTACAGCTCTCTTTAGACAAAATAATATGTGAAGATAAATTAATTTTGTTTTAGCTGATCGTGAGGCATTTTTTCCAACGGTAGTTGAGCAAAGTGATACTCTTCAAAAGCCTTCTTGCACAATCTTTGTTAAAAGCACGATGAGCTGCTAGCATGTCTGTAAACACTTTTTCTCATTTTTCCTCTTGACATTCTGCACTGTGAGAAATGTCAAAGTATAACACATATGAGCTGGGATGAGTAGAGAGGGGGTTAATGGGTGTGGGAAATGCATGCGGATACTGTACTTTTGTCCCTCATGCAGCAGACAGCTGCAGCAGTCCGTAAGGGAAATATCCGTCACATCCCCTCTATACTGAGTAATGACAATCTTCTCATTTTGTTTTTATTTAGATGGATAACGTTGAAAATATGCCAGATTATGTTAGGGAAACATTATTACTGTAGTATTAAATCTAGGATGTCATACGGGAAGTTGACTGTGCTGTAATGGACATGTCAAAGGATGTGACCTCATGTAAAATGATAGATTATCAGAGCCAGGATTTTCCCTGAATTCTGACCATTGAGCCTTTCCACTTCTCCCTGGGAACTGAAAGAGGAGGAGAGGAAGTGGTTCTTTGAGGGAGGACAGAGGGGGGAAATTGAGCATGGCTTAATCCATAGGTCATCATTTAACTATGACGCCTATGCCCTGATTTGTTGTGTATGTGACGTGTCATGGAAACACAGGCCCTGGGGGTGATTCAGACCTATGGTTATTGTCGTAGTGGCTGCTTTGCTGGCATAAAGAAGAACTGGGCTGGACAAGTCCCTCGAGTCTGGTCAGATCTCACCACAAGTTTGCATTCCAGCGTTGGAAGGGAGCTATCTTGGATCCTATAGGGCCCAGTAACTGTGGCTGAGATGAAGGTCTAAATTAACTGGATTTCCATACATCATTCAAAGTATGAAATGGATCAAATTTTCTTCCTTTTGAATTTCCCAAAATGGGCATTATGATAAAACTCTAACTTTGTGTGTTTTGGGTCCATCTGTACTCTGAAAGCTGCCCTGTATGTACATATTGATGTCCTGCGTCATGGAAACATTTAGTACAAGTTGTGAAAGTGTGATTAAAAAAGGAAGGCCTCTTAGTTCTGCTTTCTATATGTGTGAGTTATTTTTACTGGCACTGTCTGATCTGGTGTTTTTCTAGTCTAGTAGGTACAGCTAATGGCTAACCTACATGCTTTGAATTACCACACACCTGCCTCTGTAGAGAAAAACCACAAATTTGATGTCCTCTAAGAATTTTTTTATGCTAAAGTGAATGTTACTGAAGCGATCATATCCTATTGACTGTTTTGTTTCTCTTTATAGGTACTGTGTATGTGTTTACAAGCTCTAATGGTAGCAGCTAGAAAACGACCACTATAAGGATTGAAGCACCTCATCATGACAGAGGTTCAGGTAGGAAAGACCCCTGGAGTACAAATATTTGTATGCATAATTTATTTTTTTAAATTACTCATTTGTGTTCCACTAATATTGTTACAGAGTCCATGGCCACAGGGCACGGAGTGTGTGGCCCGGTACAACTTCAAAGGCACATCAGATGAGGACCTGCCCTTTAACAAAGGAGATGTGCTGACGATTGTTGTTGTCACAAAGGTAGTGAAACCGTGCTCCTACGAGGAGAACCGAGGATTATTTTTCATATGCAGTTAGTTAGTTTGACAATGTTTTTTATTGTCTGTAAATATTAGAAATATGAGAATGGGATAACCTCATCTTCAACTTCAATGGAATTATTTATTATTTTAACTATTGCTGACATTTTGCATTTCAGGATCCAAACTGGTACAAAGCTAAAAATGCTGCAGGCCGGGAGGGAACAATTCCTGCCAACTATGTGCATAAAAGAGAGGGTGTGAAATCTGGCGGCAAGCTGAGTCTGATGCCGTGAGTAAATTGATAATCTTGTTTTTTTTTAGTTGTGATACCCGATTTAATCTTTCACTGTCAAAGCAAAAAGGGTTAGGTTGTTGGATCTGGATCTCTTGCCACCACAAGAGGTGGCATTTGTTTCAATGGCTAAAATAGTTTGACTTCTCCCTTTTCCCATGACAGTGTGGTTGTAGAAAGCCTATGGCTTATTTGTCGTGGCACTGGCGCTGTGGCTGTGTGAATGAGACCACAACTCGGTCGGGCGGTGTTGTAATTGCAGTGCACTTGTGTCTGCTTCCACATCAGCTTTGCATGAACTCAGCAGAGTTTCCTGTTGTTTCTTTTCTATTTCAGACTGAAGTAATCTCAAAAATCTCCCCATTTGCCCATGTGATGGGTTTCCGTGTACATGAATATGTCTGTGTATGAATGATAGGTTTATTTTTAGTACATTTGATCACAACATTATGTCTGGTATGACTTCATAGAGATGGAATAGTTTCTATGCCAACTACCAATACCCACACACAAAGTGACGTGATTTGAAAATTAATTTGATTTAACATGTATGTTATAGAAGATGCCCCACTGGAGCTTCCATTAGCCCAATTTAGCCATCATTATAGACAACATAGCCACATCCTTTACAGACATAAATGTTAGCTGTCAAGCTGTGTTAAAAGAAGAGACATGAGTCAAAGAAACAAACATCATCACCCAAGATATGGTTGTCAATATTGTAAATATCACCAGCAATGATTGTGCGATTAAACTGGTAATGGGGATTTCGTAAATCAACAGAATTTCATCCATTAGATGACCTCCCATGATCTTTAACAGAAAGGAAAGCTCCTTTCCCATTGTTTTCCTGCATATCAGAAGGAAGCGGCCTGTATTTCTGTGACGAAAAGCCTTTGTCTCAGCTTTCCAACAAGGTTCTCTGTGTGATATTTAAATTTCTGATGGAGCCACATGCAAATGCTATTACTGTACATTCTCAAAGCTACATTTGAATATGTGACTGCCTCAGTAATAAGACTCGTCACAGTGAATATGCAAATCACAGTAATCTATACATCTGGATGCTGAAAGTATTATTTGAATTATTTGCATTAAGGGCCCATTTAAGGTTAATGATAACATAATAAAGTGGATTAAACAAGGAAAGACTACCATTTCTCAAAGGCTAATAGAAATTAACCAGTAACACAGGCCAAAAATGGCAGGGTAGCTTTATGAATATCAGGATCCAACCCCACAATTACCTACTTTTTCCAGCACCTATTAGATCAATGCATCCCATGATGTGTGTGAAATAAAACACAAGACATCCAAAAAGGGCACTTGAAGAGTTCGTCATCTGCCAAGGCTTATCCCCTGTTCTGCCATTTTTGAGAAGGTCTGGATTGAAATTGTGGTTCCTCCTTTCGCCATGCTCTACCTCTGTACCAGGTTTCATGAAGCTCAACAAACAAACTGTATCTGCCTCATAATTCACCCTCTGTTTTCATCTTGGCAGATGAATAATTCTGCACACATGCAAAAACCTGTCAGGTTGAAAAAAATGAAAATATTTTTGATATTGTGCATAACAATAATAAGCCTACAGGGTTGTAGAAAAGTGGTTAGCATTGACTGCACGCTTGTTAATTAGGAAATGAAAATATTGAAAGCAATCTATGAAACAATACTTTCTGTGACTTTCTCCATGACTTTTGAGTAAAAATGTTAAGAAGGTCAGGACAGGACAGGGAAAATATGTATGTGTTCATACTGTAAAGGATTTTTTCCTGGTTCATTTACTTCCAGATGGTTTCATGGGAAGATAACCCGGGACCAGGCAGAGCAACTACTTAACCCCCCTGAGACAGGCCTGTTTTTGGTCCGAGAGAGCACCAACTTCCCTGGCGACTACACTCTCTGTGTTAGCTGCGATGGGAAAGTGGAGCACTACCGCATCATCTACAACAGCGGCAAGCTCACCATAGATGATGAGGCCTTTTTTGAGAACCTGATGCAGCTGGTTGAGGTGACACAACATTAAATATAGCCTTATGAATAAAACAAAGCACATTTGGTGTCTGGTCAGCTAGTATATGGAGCATACTGAATGCAGGCTTTTGAGTCCTGGTGTAACTGTACAACTTCAGAGATGATGTGCAGTTCCTGGAACATATAATGAACAGGAAGCGTCAAAGAGGAAGTGAACAGTAAGCTGAGGTTCAGAGCTGTAACCTCAGAAAGACAAGAGAGCTTAACTCTCAAACTGACACCTTTTCTTGTGTGAAAAGCTTATTTTGAACTGCAGGTTATTACATATTCAACAGAAAAAGCTATTATGTGGAAATAAATTCAATATAACCAAGTCCTTTTTTTTTTTTTTTTAATTTGTGCACTCTTTATTTTCTTCATTTGAGCAGACAGCCCTCTGTTGGCCAATGTGAACACTGCTCACTGTTTGCAGACTTGAACTGCAGCCGCTGCATCCTTCTACTGCAGCTTTGATAGTATTCATAAATTTGATACAGATGAATGCTTCAGTTTTAGACACAAATAAACACCAGCTTCTGCATGAATTCATAGGAGAATTTTTACCAAATTAAAATCCAGAAAGAGCTGACCCACCAAGTTCTCTTTTGATCCACTGAAAGATGAAGGATTACTGAGCTTCTCTACAAAAGACAATGGAGAGAGACCAAATTTTAAATCTTTAAAGCTTTATTCTATTTAAATGGGGGCTCGCTGATGAGCCAAATAGTTCTACATATAGCTCCAGTGGTTTCTAGAGTGTGCTGTAGTAAAAAAAAAAAATGTTTTGCTTTTATAAGGCAATAAACGGCCAATAACCTTTGGGATTCAATCTAATGGACGTACTGTAAAGCTGGTATTTCCACTTTACGTTTACATGTAAATTGGCTGCAATTATGTGATATATCTCACATTGGCTTAAATTGAATTGAAAAAAAAATCTGATTTTAAACATTTTGATCCAACAACTGATTCTATTGTCACATCAAAAGCGCTCAAACTAACACAAAATGAGTGAGGTTGAACTTCCTGTGTGAAACACTGTAAAGTCAGTAAATATTCTTAAGCAGTTTGACAGGAAGCCAAAAGATCTCAATCTCCATAGCTTAGACCATCTTGTTAAGATGCTTCTGCATGACTTGACCCTCCCTCTCCCTTTTCTGCTCTTGTAAAGCAGAAAATATCTGACACTTGAGGTGTGTGACTACAGGAATATTGTTCATGCACTACCTTATGAAGTGGCCTTCCTTTGTTATTAAGCATCAGTTTGGTGACAGTGAGGAGAAAAAAAGAAAATTTATACTTGGTTAAACTTTGAGCAGAGCCAGATGGCTCTGTCGCTGCCTTAAAATTATGTGTCTGTACGCTCAGCGGTAATTCATTTAGATACAAACATGGGAATTCTTTTAATTTTGATTAATGTACTGCGTCTTTTCTGGCTGCAATGTCAGACTGCATGTAGTTTTGCTTAACTTGTTTCATTCATCATTCCAGCACTACACCAAAGATGCTGATGGCCTGTGTACCAAACTAATCAAGCCAAAGCTGGAGGAGGGGACAGTGGCTGCTCAGGATGAGTTTTTCAGGAGTAAGCCTTACTTTGTTAGTTATCTATGATTTCTGCACTTTAAATACTTTTTGCATCAGTGTGCATGTGTCTGGCTGTTATGTCTCAACTGCGTGTATTTCCTCTTTAATTGGCCAACAGGCGGCTGGGTAATGAGCAGAAAGGACCTGAAGCTGCATCAGGTTATTGGAAAAGGAGAATTTGGAGGCAAGTAGTTTCATGATGTTTCATGCATTTTTTTTTTTTTTTTTTTTAAGCGTGTGAGTGTGAATATGTTGACAGAGAACAAGGTGAAGCTTGAAATGATCGAAATGAACCAGGCAGCATTAGTGGCAGCATTTTGTCAGTAAAACTTCAAGAGCGCATTTCTTGCAAGCAGACTTTGTCAGCATATCATAAAAACAAACACGTTACTTTTTATTCTTTAGTTTAAATAAAGTTTGTGCCCTTCTCTTTTTACCAGCACATAAAGTCAAATTACCATTGTCATCTAACAGGATCTGCTATGATCATGTGTTCCTGCGTCTTTCATTTATTTATTTTCTCTTGGGATCTAATAAATTCAGCCTCACTGCTTGTTCATTGTGCTCTCATTGTACATGGCTATTCCAGATGTCATGGTGGGAGACTACAAAGGGGCTAAAGTAGCTGTGAAGTGCATAAAAAATGATGCTACAGCACAAGCCTTCATCGCAGAAGCCTCTGTCATGACGTAAGGAAATTACACGTGAGGTTATTTAATTTTGAAAAAAAGAAATGAATCCACAGTAACATGCGCATGTTTCTCTCCATCATCAGGCAATTACGGCACAATAACCTAGTACAGCTACTTGGAGTGATTGTAGAGGAGAATGGAAGTCTTTATATAGTTACAGAGTATATGGCCAAGGTAGGTGGTTTACTGTCTGATAGACCGAAGACTCACAACACCAGAAACTCTTACCAAGTTTGCTCCTTGGTTGTTTTTAGGGATGTTTGGTTGACTACTTACGTTCCAGAGGTCGTACCGTACTTGGTGGAGATGCCCTCCTTAATTTTACGTTGTGAGTATATATGTATGTTTTTTTTTAGTCTGTGGTAATAGCATTCTATTTAGTGTCGTTTTCAGCACGAAGCTGATCCATTGTCCAGTAAGTGCAGATAGATTCAATTCAGTTGTGAATTGTTGTTTGTAGCACAACACAAAACGCGGAGGAGACCTAAAGCATGATTAATCCTAAAATTCCTGTTTAAATGTTTGTGTAATGAATCCAGTAACTCCTGGCTAAAGCAGACCTTGCAAGCTGTTGTCCATGCATAATGTTTTTATGCTTTCAGATTTAGATTTTGATCAATAAGGAGTAGGTTAAACATGTTTATTAAGGACAAAAGGAAGCATGCATTATTAATCTGTTAGTTGGCATATTTCAAGGCAAAATGCAGTATTGTAACAATACACTAGCAGAAATTAATACAGCTTAAGACACTTAATAAAACTCGGAGTAACAACAGCAATTTTAGCCTCAATTCCTTGTTAAATGTTTTTTTGAAAAAAATAGGTAGAATTTTTGGAATGTCTAAGAACTTTTTTCAATTAGTTTAAAAACTCCTTACAAAGCTTTGAAATCAGTTAATTGATAACCCTGTCACTTTAAATCCCTCTACCAGTTTCATGTATATTTTTCATGTATATGTTTTGGCTATTGCATTTGGCATTGCATAATATAGTTTTATTTTCAATCATTTTCTTGATTTAACATATATGTTTAATATAGGTTAAATACCAACAAAAAAAGGTATACTGCTGTATGACCTTTCTGACTAGTGTGGTCTGCTCTTTTATTGTTTTTGCATGTTACTTTTGCCATGTGGTTTCAAATTCCTATATGTAGGGTATTATATCTTACTCAGAGTCATTGTAAATCAGGGGCAGCCCTTCAATGAATGAATTAGTAAGTAAGGGAACAGACAACTGAGTAAACGAATAAAGCAGTGACATGCTAATCGATACATAAGTCCTAATGTGTGAATATATTTTGGAATATATTTAGTACATGTAATTTGACTCATAAGTTTTATTATACCCGTTGACCAAATATTTCCTGTTATTTCAACACATTATTGCTTAGATTGCAGTATCAGATTGGATTATTGAAATACATAGGCTGGATATGTATTTGTCTTCATAAGGCTTTGTCTGGAGATGTTCCTACTGCTGTAACTCACATGTTCTAGTTCAGTATGAGATCAGCTATTTTGTTAGCTATAGGTAAAGGTGTTGGTTTTTATTGATGTAGTTGTCATTGATACAGTTTCTGCTCAAATCATATTCAGTGAGTCTGAATTTTATATCCAGGCTCACTCAATAACCTTACAACGAGTCATAGATTTCAGATAAGAATCACTAAATATGATGATCGTTTGTCAAAAGAACTGAGTTCAACACTTTAATGTTTATATTACAAGCAGTTATCAGAAATTTGCTCCACCCATGCCTGATCTGATTTTTTGTTCTATTCATGTTTTACAGAAATGTCTGTGACGCCATGGCATATCTGGAGGCCAACAACTTTGTGCACAGAGACTTAGCAGCCCGAAATGTTCTTGTGTCAGAGGACAACATCGCCAAAGTCAGTGACTTTGGTTTGACCAAAGAGGCTTCTTCCACTGAGGATACAGCTAAATTGCCTGTTAAGTGGACAGCACCAGAGGCCCTCAGAGAAAAGGTATACTGCTGTATGACCTTTCTGACTAGTGTGGTCTGCCATGCGTACCCTCACACTGTAAAAAAACTAAAAAAATAACTGTTACATCTGTTTTTCTCTTAATCAATAGAAATTTTCCACCAAGTCAGATGTTTGGAGCTATGGTATTTTGCTTTGGGAGATTTACTCTTTTGGCCGAGTCCCTTATCCAAGAATAGTAAGTATCAATATTTTGTTTGCACAGGTTTGTATTAAAGGTAACGTATGAAAGATTCTGGCCGAAACTGGTACTGCAATCATGTGAAGTCGTCGTAGCCGATGTAAGAAATTGCTAAAAATGGCCAAAATAGGTCAACAAAAATATACACAGAAGTTCTGGATACT
>JAPMNP010656239.1:0-10212 GCA_029874935.1 Atherina boyeri | reverse complement strand
TTTTTAATGTCTTGTAACATATCGGCACCATTTAATGATAAAGATGAGACATAATTCTTACATATGGCACCTTTAAGTTGTTGGAACCATTTTATTAGAAACAGGAGTGTCGGAACAGGGAAACATTTCAAACTGGCAGCGACCCTTAAAGATTGGACTTTTAGATCCCTGATGTAGTGTTTGTAGTACAGGTCAAAAGTTTGGACACAGAATCGGATATTCGGGGGCATTTTGATTGTATTGTAGTTTATTTTATTCATTTTTCCATTCAGGTGGTGCAAGAAAAGCTCAGAGAAAGCTTTTCAAAAAATAAAAACGCACCACTTGGAGATTTTCATGTTTGCAGTGATGATGCTGTGCCTATGATGGCACAAGATGGCATGTTTGTTATATGGAGGATATCTTCAGTCAATCCCTGGTATCTAATAAAGTGGGTAGGACTGTGTGGAATTGAATGGCTGCCCACGGAGTCATTGATAAATCCTAATGCTGATGATCATTTATCTGCCGTCATCAATTACAATGATCAATTGTGGCGATTAGGTACAGCAGAGCTCGGCTTCTCTCTGTCTCCCGAGGATTCTCGAAGAGGACAACTTGGCTGAAGATCAGAACTTTGAGAGTCTCACAATCCGATTAAAAGTTTGGTATCCATTCAGAGGCCTTTCTTCTGCTGCAGAGGAAAAGTATTTTTAGCAACGCTCCTTCACCGATAAAAGGTGGGTTTGTTTGCATGTTGGTTTGTCTAAAGGCAAGATTATGTAAGAACCACCCGGCTGGGTTTCATGAACCTTGGTGGAACGAGGAGGTTCAAAACTGGCTTCAGTTAACTAAGTGCAGAACGATGTCTGTTCAAAGCGAAAATAATTTTATACATGATGCTTCCTGATATCCACATTATTTTGATATTTAATGTTACCCTGTGTAACCATGACCGATAGTAAATCTGTGGTTGCACATAACTAGAAAAGATATTAAATCTAAATGTAAAAGGAGATGATGATGTTCTTTTGAGTTACTTTGGATATGCCAGTTTTTACTCGATTTTATCTGTAATTGTGGTGAATTCCAAAAGCTTCGTAGTACACTTAAGCTCTGAGCTCATGTTTAAAGCACATTTAAAGCACAGAGGCTGTCAGCTGTGATTCCTCCGGAAACACTGACGACGGCTGACAGACTAGAGCGCTTGCTGTGCTGTAACCTGCTCTATTTGATGCCAGCCACTCGGCTTCATAAATATTCCTGCACACACACACGCACGCACGCACGCACGCACGCACTCGCGCGCTCTCAGTTCATCGCTTTAGAAACCCTGACAAATCAAATGAATGGCAGCACACACTCTGCTGTGTCCTCTTCAGCACTCAAGTAAATAACATTTTCAAGATTCAATCCAAAAGATTTGCAAAGCCGCTGTTCAGTTTTGCTCAATATATTTTGTGTCAAAGCATTAGATGTATTATGATGGGTTATGAGACCAAATGCATGGAAATGAAGCACAATGCTGCAGCAAGTTAGTTAAAAGGTGTATTTTAAACCTTTGATCATGGCAACAGATTTTTATGGGTTTTAAAGTGAGTGGCAGCATGGATGGGATTCC
Organism: Atherina boyeri; assembly: GCA_029874935.1. NCBI lineage: Eukaryota > Metazoa > Chordata > Actinopteri > Atheriniformes > Atherinidae > Atherina > Atherina boyeri. The sequence goes on along the minus strand of JAPMNP010656239.1, from coordinate 8,612 downwards.
ATATATGTTGTTAACTAAGTATTTTATGTTATTGCTGTTGTTTTTTTAGCCATTTGTAGGATAGTTTAACGTCTTTTTCCATTACTATTCACAGTTTGGAGATATATGAATACTGCACGAACCATAGGCACCTGAAGTGCACGTGACATTAGTTTAAAGTAAGACAGACTCGATAAAAATTCAAAACTCTGCTTTGAAATGTAGAGAAACTATTTTAAAGTTGTCCCTACATTGTAGTTTACTAACTTATTGAACAAAATAAGGGAAACTATCACTTTATGCGCTAATTGTTGATTATAATCAGTCTTGGCACTGACACTGCATGGATGTCACACACACCCAGCAGCAATTTGACTTGTCAAATACAGCCGTAACTGATAACAGCACTATTTCTGCGTTGCACAGCAATAATCAGAGGAACGAAGTCATGACTAAATGATTGTTATTCCTACTTTTTCCGCGGGATGTCTAACTGCTGCTGCAACATTGTTTGAGCATATCATGCATGACTTCTGATTGGGATTAAGATATAAAGTGACTGGAGCCAGATCATTAAGTTTTTCTGACTGAATGTGAGATGTGAGATTCCACAAACAGGGCTTAACAGGAAAAAAAGATACTAGGATAGGATGTTTGTGATGACTATTATTCATAAGTGATCTGGTCAGATATGTAGATCCAGAGATTTTGAGTGGGATGGGGCGGAGCTACGTTGGGGATGCAGTGATTTTCCTCAAGCTTTGCTTACGTTGAATACTTTTACACCAGTTTGTATCAGCGTCTGTCCACAGTTTTTATATTTTTTTCTTAACAGTCTCTAGTTTAGTCCTCTGCTAATTGCAGCACAAACTCTGCATGCTCTGGATTTCAACGTCATCATTATGGTGCACGGGAGACATTTTTAAATCTTTTTTAAACTGCCAAAGCACCCACACTGATATGCTTCTGCGTAAATCAGATTAGGATCACATTTCAAATTGCGCCCCGAATATGGTTTGGATTTTTTTGTAAATCTGTTTTCTTGTGGATCTTTCTTTTATGCTCAGACTTTGTTATATCAATCTTGATATAAACCGGATATTTAAAAAAAAAAAAAAGATTTAGGCGATTTGTATTGGCCCTACTTAGCTGAAATCGTCCAGAATGTATCTGGTAACAATAGCATATTCTGAGTAATCTGAACAAATGAGAAATTCCATAATTTATTCTCCGGATGCAAAAATTTATTGAAATTTCAGCCTGGAAAAAGTATGGAATTTTGACATTGCCAATTTGTAGGAACCCTGTCTGATGTATGACATCACAATTATTATGAATGTGTTACCTTAGAGCAGCATTGCTTCAATGTTGCCAAGTGTCAGAATTCTTTACAAGATATTAAAAATAAATTAAATCAAGATGAGTGTCAACAGTTGGAGCACAAACCTGACCGTGAGGGATCAGGACAATAAAGTCAACATGGCTGCTTCCTAAAGAAGAAAGAGTCATATAGTAGCTTTAGTTCATGTTTGCTGTTCATGGTCATACCTCAGCTGTCCATCTTTGTATCATCCTCCTCACCCAGCTCCTCTGCTCTGGGTTTTTTCCCCCTGTACCTGAGGAGCTCAGGTGATCAGAGAGGAAGCAGCACATCTGAGAGGATGTTTCAGGCTGGAACGGATCCAATGCCAAAGATCCCGACTGTGGTCCCAGAGGCTGGAGTGGTGGGGGCGAGGGAGTGCTGCATCGTCCCAGCACATGTTCTCAACATTAAAGCAGCAGTGGTTCATTTTGCATCGCTCTGCTTGGCTGCACTTTGCTCTGTACTTCTCTGCATTGCTCTGATTGTGCACTGCTGGAGGTTTTCACACCGACACAGAGAGGAAAAAGGGAATGAACTCGGCTTTTTGCCTGCACAGATTTAAATCTGAACCATTTGCATTTTGACAAAAAAGGCTGTGCATAGGAAAAAGAAACTTACTAGTTTACGCTGGTGATAGCAGTGGGAGATGTTTAAACATTATATTCTCATCATTTATTGCCAGTTAGCTCAGTTTTTTACATTTTTGATGTCAGTCCTCATGCAGCATTTGTCATTTATGATGCATCTGTACCTCAGGGACCATGTGTGATGACCTCCACTGTCATGTTGAACATCTATAGCAGCACTGTCATTGGTCTCAATGTTGCCAGTCAGAAATAAGTAATTTCATTTCATTTACAATGATGTCGGCTTGTGTAATTTTTGCGACTGCGAACGAGCTAACCAGGCTAAACATGTCTAACGTAGACTGCATCTGAGTTGTCGTGCTCCTCATCCTTTTACCCCTCACACAAATAGAGCTACGAAGTTAATAATCTATTTCTGGAATATGTGTGTGTTTGTGAGGGAAGTCTCATGTGCAGATTGTAAATATTTCCCCAGCTTGTACATTAAATACATTATGCATGGCAGGGCCCCCCTTACAAATCATACGGGTTGGCAGAAACTCTTTTGGAGAAATTGATTTTGTAATCCCAATTAGCCACACTTTGTATTTTTCTGATCTTGTGGGGGCTGTGAGTGGTTGCAAGCATCCTCACCAGTGTGTTTTAGGAAGGTTAATTATTTTCAGCTTTGAATGAGAAGCACTTTGATGTGCAAAGCATCTGTGCATGAAACTGCTTTGTGTGCGCACCCCGAATGCAGCATTGTTTCAGTTTAGTGTCATGAAACAAAGTTTACGTCTGAAGCGTGTTTCTCTTGTTTCTTTTCTGTGCTAAATGCAGAGGTGAGCAGGTATTTCAAACCCTGCGGTAAACTAGAGACATCTGTGTTCATGCAGCACGCACTTTATGTTTCCCTTCAGATGCCATGTGATGCAGGAAATGTGCTGCATTTTAATTACTCTGCTGACTAATGACCCTCTGCACTGTGTATAATCAGGAACGAGAGGGAAACGGATATTTCTTGAAGATTGGACATGCATATCATACTTGTACCATTTATATATGTCTGTGTACCATTATTATGTTACGAGTTACTCTATGCTAGGCTCATTGAGAATTCCAAATTTATTAAAAATGATTAAATGCTAAAATGAATAAAGGGTAGTGCTTAAAAAAATACACTATAGCTATTAAATTAACCCTAAATTAAAGGGAAATACATGTATTTCTGTAGATCCATGTTTTTACAAGTCTCCGTAAAAATAGTGTTCTCAGCCAACATTTTTAGAAAGGTGAGGTTGGACAGCCAGTATGTTTCATGTAGATCAGAGGAACTAATCCTGACTGTTTGCAGGGCAAGGCTTTACAACTTATTTGCATACATAGTAAGGAACTGATTAAAATAATGCACGGCACGAGGAATGCATAAAGCGAGCACAAGCAAGGTTGAAAAGCTACCTGCTGGGTTTTTCTTTGGTTTCACTGACCTGGAACAAGTCCCCCAAACAAAACAAGATTATCAGTCATTTGTCTATGCCAGGGGTTCTTAAATGTATTTTTAAAAAGGGTCCGTATCTGTTCGCCATCGAAGGCCAGAGGTCTGCAAGAACACATTTATTGATTGGATAAACAACATAGAAAACTGACAATGTGAGAAAAAATGTTACAAATAAACAAATGAAATAAATGTTTAATGTAAATTAAACTCACCACATTCTGGGGAAAATTCAGAATGACAAATAAGAAAGGAAAAATTATCAACATAAACAGCACAAATAAAAAAAACCCAAAACATCTTATTTTACATAATTTCTCACCCAAATTGACGCGTCTATCAGAAGCTTTTGGAGCACTGGTTTTGTGTAGTTTTCTAGCGGAGTAGTTGTTACAAATGCCTACCATACTTTGCTTCTGATTGGCTGTAACATCACACCCCTATTTATTTTAGTTACGACGTTGAGTATCAGAAATCATCATTGACATATAAAAACTTGGTATATAAATATTTTTTAGAGGAATGATTTCCTATGTAATGCCAAAAGCACGACAGGTGAACATTTTCTGTTCTTTGTAAACCATGTAATGTTTGGAGACTGCTATGCATAATAATAGGAAACACTGTATTTTCTTATATTTACTCAATACATGAATATATGCTTTTGCAGATATCTAACTCTTCACCGCTACTTTTACTTTACTATACATATTTAAAGGTCTATCAATCCTTGACGAAATGTGGGCTCAATACTTTGCAAATATTGTAAATATTTTGTTATCCCATCCATGAAGTTTTAGTCCTTAAATTCAGTCTATGAGCAGGATCTGAAAAAATAAAAACAGATTCCAATATGAAATGTTATTCGTTATGTCACAGATCAAACTGGACTAATGGATTTGTTCTTTTAGACCCTTTTACTGGTCATGCAATTGATTTGGTAAAAGCAATTTTAGAGAACTGTCCATTGCTGTTTGAGGTTTGTGCTTTTAGCATTTGTCTGCAGGGATGAATTAAAGCGACAAAACAGGATCAGGCGTGACCACCATCAAATCATTTTCAAGAGGTTTTGAACCCTCGCAATGCAACAGATCACCCTCCATCAGGAGGGCACGGTGAAAGTCCCCCCCTGAGATGCTGTGGTGGGCATGTGGACAGAAGCACAGAATACATTTAATTATCATGCTTATGAGCAACACTATCATTACTGCCTATGTATGGTAGTATACAGTATATTGAGAGGAAAGAAATTCTTGAATTGAACATTTTCCCAGAAAGAGAGGCTCCACGAGTGAACAAGACCTCGTTTCTGCAGCTGAATGACGATGAACTTTAACAAAAGTACACTGGCTTGGTCAGACCTCCCTGCTGTTCCTGTAACTCTTTCAGGCAATCAGTCTGATTGTGGCGCGCCACCTCCATCGCCTCCATGTTTAGCTGCTTCTTGCTCCACCGTCCTGTCTTCAAGGTGTTTGTATCATCTGTTTGAGCTTAGTCTCAAGTCACTGCAGCTCATTTCCAAACCAGCTGCTTAGAAAATCTTCCCAGACATTAAAAAGATCTAATCCAGCTTTTGATGACTGACGGAGATCAATTTGTTCACATGAAACTTGTAAGCTAGAGGTCTTTTTTAGCTGGATGTTGATGAACTCTTTTAAGCCCACAAGAGTTTTCTTTTTTCTTTTTTTTTTTTTCTTCCTTTTTACTCCAAACAGACAAGCTTGGATTTATTTCCACTGTGGCGTCTAAAAAAGAAAAAAAATGGGGAGAGAGAAACAAAGAGGAAGACAGAATGAAAAATTAATCAGCTCCTGCTTCTTAAGGGTTGACACGGAGAGGGAAGGATTTATATCTACTTGGCCTCCTTTGCTTGCACTGACCATGTATCAGAGCAGCTGCTGCCCTCCCTGCTTCACTCCATCACCCCATCACCTCATCACTCCATCACTCACTGCTCTGAGAGTGTGCGGGTTTGTCTGTCCAAGTGCCTTTCCGTTAGTTCACGATTTGTCATTTGGCCTTGAAGCCAACATTGTGTTTTTTTTCTCCTTTTTCTTCCCGATGATGCTATTCTGGCTATTAGCAAGCTTAATTTACAACAGCTGCTCTTTAAGCCTTGAATTAAAAGTGACTGTTTGTAATCATGAGCACTCATAAGGTTACATTTTCAAAGTATTTGTTAGTCTCTCATTTAAAGGTGGTATAAAAGATGCTTGTTGCAATTCAGCAAGAAGACACCGTTAGTTGAATAAAGCACATGCATAAAACCAGCCTACTTGAGTCACAGCTCCCTCCCTGGCCGCGCCTTTAAGACAACGTTAGCTATTAGCAACCGTTGTGACTGAGTGATTGATGGACCAATAGACAAATAAAACATGTGATGAGAGCAAAAATGATTGGCTGATGTTTTTTAAGTCCTTTCACAGCTGATGCGTAATATTTATATTCTTAAAGCTTTTAATAAATCATACCTTATGGGACAGTCAACCCAATATTGTGGAATATTGCAAAAAAATATTAAAAGAAACATCTTCTATAACACTTTTAAAACCCTCACACAGAAGAAATCAGACAGACATGTCGTTCTGTTGTTAATTCTGATACTATCCATCATTCAACCCATTTCTTCCACTTGTGTGGGATTGGGTTGGGTTAGCTGATGGGCTAGTGATATTATGTATACTGACAGTCAATGAAAACTTTGAGGCCGTAATTTGTGGAATATTTACTTGATCTTTGTATCAAAGACCACGTTTTTATACCAATAGACCATGTCGCTGATGTGCAAAAACGCAATAACAAAAGATTTCATACAGAATGAATTATTATTGCGAATTTCGATGAGACAACACACTAAGTGTCAAAATGAAAATGACAAAGAGTCGCCTGATATAGCGATCCTGATCTGGTGTCGTGACTCTTTCCCGACCAGGACGTGGCCTATCGTCGACAGAGCCTGTGGTGTTGTGACGTTGGACCAGGTTGCTTATTGCTGGCTGGGAGCAGCCCATTCTTCTTGCCACTTTGCTCAAGCTCAAGCCAGCCAGCACCGTACCCAGGGCCATCAATCGTTCATCTCTTGAAAGTCGTGGCATTTTGGCTTGCACAGAAATAATGATGGCCTTTTACATGCCTTTTTATAGGGTTTGTAAGCCATTCCTTAAAATCTGTACTACATACCCATTCGGTATTGTTAGAATAGCACTTGATTCAGCTTTGACAAAACTCAGTACTCATGTGCAGTGAAGCATGTCAGCACCACAATACATTAGTTGATCAAGCAGTCTTACGCCATGGCATACAACAAAAGAAAAAAATCTCCCTGAATACCCCATTTGGGGAATACAACAACAATGTTCTGCCTCAAAGTTTTCATTGAATGTCAGTGTACATTCCTGGAGCTGCCGTTGCCCTGCAGTGATCCGAGGCAGATAAACTAAATCTTACAACTTTTTTGTCTGTCCGGGTACATCACTTTACAGCAACATTTAGCTTCATTGCACTGCTTAACACATCAGCTAAACACTGGCTATCTTAAATCCTCACCATGGCTGATTTATCAAAGAAGCACAAGGTAATTTAGATAGTTTTGGAGGAAGAGGGGAAAAGAAGGAAGTAAAGTGACTGAACAAAATATAAGACGAGTCAACATTGGACTGACTTTTACCAACAGTGCAGGAAGGATGAGAGACGGATTAGCTGTCATTGGGGGTGTCTCGCTAAGAAAATCTGCCAAAATGCAGCAGTGCTCCTTTAAAGAGACATTGTGTAGGAATTACTGCCATCTAATGTTGAATTTGTGTATCAAATGAAAACGATGAATGGACTCTTGCACGTCACCATTTCAAACACATATTGCAACAACGGTAGAAGCCGTGTATCTAAAAGCCTCGACAACACTGATTAAATCATGTCATCATTACTGCAGGGAGCTGATTATTATTATCTAGATTATTGGCCCTGTATGCTCAAAACAACAACAAAACATGCAAGTTCCCTATGATGTTGTTGACTCTATCCAGCAGAGATGGAATTGTGTCTTCAACAAGTCATCTCCATGCAGTGTATTTGTTCTGCTCAGCCACTTGTAGTTTCAAGATGGCCGACTGTCATGGCGCTTCCCAACCAGCTGACCCGCCCTATGTATAAACAAATCTAAAATTCTTTACTTTGGAGAATGTGTCAGATTATTAGCAAAGGTCGTGATCCACCAATGATAACACATTTATAAATGCAGACATTGATTTTGGCCAGTAAACAACAGAAAATGTTACACAATGTCCCTTTTTAAGCCATAATGGCTAAATAATCTTTCCAGCATGTCCTGGGTTTCCTCGAGTCGGGGTCCTGTCCTTTTAGGCATCTTGATCAGATCAGGTCTGACTCTATCACCAAACTACTCCTGGATGCTCACACTCCTTACCCTATCCCCGAGGCTGAGTCCTGCCGCTCCACCAGAATCTCATCACCATAAATCAGGGTTGGAACAAAGATGAGCCAGCAGCTTTATCTTTTGGCTTAGCTTCCTCTTCATAACAATGGACCAGTTGAATGTCCTCATTACTGCTGATAAAGCACCAATACTTCCATCTATCTCTTGCTCCAGTTTAGCATCACTCATGAACAAGACCCTAGGATACTTACTCATCCACACAAGGCAGACTTATTCTTAAGTCAGAGGGTACAATCCAATCTTTTATCAACCATAATGAGAGAGTTAATCTGTGTATCACCACTTCAATGTGGTTTTGAGTCATTCTATGATCCTGAGACTTGTGTTGTCAGATGGGGTCTCCCAATGCAAAGTGGTCTTAGGGAAAGAGTCAGACTAAGGCCTGGTTCACACCGGACACCGAAGCGAAGCCGAAGCGACGGTTGGGTGTCTAAACACAGAAAACAAACAGGAAAAGAGAGAGAGAAAGGCAGTGATGAGTTGGTGACAAGTCAAGATGGACAATGTAAAAATGAATCTTAGGTTGCATCCGAATCCTTAGTATGTACTACATGCTACATAGCACCTACTACTCGACCGTTGATGTAGTATATACTGCGTAGCAAATGAGCGAGTAGTAGGCATGAAATCAGAGGTACTGCTCCACCATTCTGTGTGTCCTTTGACCCGGTTGTTTACGTTATGTGACTTTAATCGGTTGTCAAAAAAATAAATAAAAGTAATAAGTAGCATCGCTACACATTTATATGCCGAAAT
>JAPMNP010656186.1:0-15060 GCA_029874935.1 Atherina boyeri | reverse complement strand
GTCCACGCCGCTGTCGCTGCTGGTTTAAAAGATTTGAGAGGCAAGTTTTCTTTGGAAACGGAACAGAAACTTGCACAGGAAGAATTCATACAAAACAAAAAGACGTGTTTGCCTTACTACCAACCAGATCGTCACCCGGATCGATGGTCTGATTGATGAATGCCCTATCCAATTGCAAACAGTCATTTGAACTATGCCGGTTGGTCCCACCTCCTGTGTAGTCAAAATACAGTACATGGTCCCAGACTAAGTACATGTAATGAACTTTGTCTGGCGAAAGACGGGTTATAAACAATAGGAGATTAACACAAATAATGAACTGTAGTGTGCGCTGGCATTGACTGTATAATATATATGGACAGAGCCTCCGGGACGTCACCCGAAGGTTTCTGAAGAGCCAAACTGAAGCTCTGTGGCAGGCTCCCACCATCGCCATCTTGGCAGCGTCACACATCTCGAAAATACAAAAATGTGTAAAGTGGTGGAGCTGAGAAGGGGCTGTGAGCAGGGAGGTGGATGATTGACACCCATCATACTCTGAGCTGCCTGTAGCTAATAGGTAACCCGGAGGTAAAAGGAGCCAACAGATGTGGGTGAGCTACAGTAAAGCTAAGGCACAAGTGTTAGCCGGCTAAAAAACGTGGTTGTGCTTCTCTGCTCCCCTCTGCCTCTTCTTGCCACCGGATATCGCAGCAAAATAAAAAGCAGGATCAAGCCGCTAGCAGCTAGCGCTGACGGCCCCATCTGTCACATGTCAATCTAAAGGACACGCCCCTAATTATGCACAATTTCAATATTAAATAACATCTAAACAGATGAGTTATAAAAAAACACCACCTACAGCAACTGCTACAGAACATTAATTGGTTTAATGTTTTAACATTTGGAACAAGAAAGAAAAGCTTTTATTGCATTTATGGCATATTGTCAGCATCTATTTCTGTAAAGTAAAGCCAAACTTTGGATCTTTCTGTTCGTTCTGCCATCTTACCAGTGTTACTACCTGGTGAGCAGAGCTTCGAGAGAGAGCGTGAGGCGAACGGTTGCCCCTCCCATCAGTCCCCACGCTGTGTGTGCTTGTTAAGGAAGACAGGGTTGGCAAAACAAGGTTTGGCTTGAGTTTAAGTCTCCTGCAAAAAATTATTACGACCCTAACATACCGTTAAGAGGACCGACAAGGCTGAAGTTTATTGGTCCATGTGGAGCGTCAGACTTGGCCCCAGGGCCATTTTGATACCGGGTTACGGTACACATCCCTAATTACGAACATTCCTGGAGCTGTTGTTGCCATGCAGCATCCTGAGGCTAGAAAACTGCACTTCACAACTTTATCTTTTCTGTCCTGCAACATCATTTTACGGCTGTTTTTGCTTAAGAGTACCATATCACACACCAACAACTGAATATCAACAGTCTGGGTGTTTTGGACGTGCTGTTTTGAATTGTGGCTGATTCAGCAAAGAAAACCAAGATGACATTATTGGAGGAAGAGAGGAAAGAAAAATAGACAAGGACAGAGCAAGTGATAAGACAAGGGTCAACATTAGACTGACTTTTGCTGGGGGGAGAGAGCTCAGAGAAGAGACAGGATGCAAGATGCCAAATTAACAGTCGTTAGGGGGCGCCTAAGTGTGTAAATCTGCCAAAATTCAGCAGTGGGGCTTTCATTTTCCACAAAAACTCCAATCATACAACACCAACATTAGCTTGACTGAAACAAGAGAGAATCGTCATTGCAAAATAAAACACACCAAAAAGATGCAGCAGTTTAAACAACCTACTTAACACTGTTATGTCGACTTTGCTTAAATACATGTAGTCAGCACTCTGTTGAGCATTCATCATTATTTTTTGATTACAATGTCCACAGTATTCTAATTCCCAAAATAACATAATAGTATTCATTCATCCAAAGACTTTGGATTAACATTTTACCAACTTCATAATGCCAGTATACAGGAAGAGCTATTGTCTAACAAGTAGAACAATGAAAAACATGCTGCTCCATAAATATGCAATTTGCTGAAAATCTGCCACACCCTCTGGCAAATCACAAAGTACTCTCTGTATCCATGACATAATTGCAAATAATTTGTCCTCAATAAAATACAATGAGTCATGAAGTTTCAAACTGGCTTGTGGCTGAATCTACCCATGAGGTATGTGTTGTCTCAAATCCTTTTCCTAACTCAAGGTGATTTCTTGGTCTTAACAAGGACCTCTTCATGGCTTTTTAATGTGATTATGCTGCTGTATGTTGCATGGTGGACCTTTCTTCCTCCCACTGTCCTCCCGTCAGACACCAGCTAATTGAATCCCTGCCTAAATTAAAAAAAATTAGTCATGTGTGTAATGGAAATGATTTATCATGTCCACTTAACTAAAACGAATTTTGAAAACATTAAGCATCTCCAGTTGACTCAACCTTGTTTTAAGGCTCTTATGATGGCTCTTACTCTAAAAGGCATGCATATTGAAAATTGTGACTTTGGTGGAGGACATTATGAATAATGCATGGATGGAAAATTGGAAAGAAATGCTTGGTTGAATAAATACTCAAGCATGAAATAAACAGTTACTAGTGATTTCATTTAAAACATAACTTGAGGTATTAGTGTTTTAGTTCTTAGTTTAGCGTTTGCTAGGTTAGAGTATCGACAACATGTACAGTATTACACACATACTATCATTTGATACGTGGTCATGGCAAAGGGTTTATGGCCGTCAAGGTCAATATAGACTTCTCAGAAATTTCACATTGATGTCTTGCAGGAATTTGGCAGCATGTCAAAATAAATCCCCAGCATTGCCATCTCCTGGTCTGTTCTAGCCAGGAGGCAGGCCGTTCATGCAAATCAGCCTCACCGTGACAGCACAGCTCACAGATGAACGGGGGATGAAAGATGGTCCTTATCTAGCAGCAATCACTCCCTGGCCGCCAGGGCCATTGGACCTACTTTTAACTTCAAACCATGGAGATCAAGGTCCAGCCATAGGCCTTGCACGCAGAGCCTTTTCTTTAAGTGTGGGGGTGAGGAGGAGTGAGTTTCACCTGGCTGTCCACCTCTGACATTTCTCAAAGTGCACAACTTAATTTTTTCTCTCTGTGCAGGCTGACAGAGGATCTATAATCAAAAATCAGGGGGCTAAATGAGGTAATTTACAGGAATGCTGACAAAAAAACAATGATGGATGTACTGTCTACTGATTACCGCAATAGAAGTGGTATGACCTATTCCCATTTCTCTATAACACATCTTATCTTGTCAACTATAGTGACATTCACTCTCTTTTCCATTAACCTGAGGGGAAATGAACATGTCAGTTTCATATCTGAATAAGCATTCTGGTATTCTCAGTAACACATGGTGACAGCATTATTAAAAGGTTGAATTTAGTGATGTTTATATACAGTATTCCTTTTAACACATTACAAACCACAAATTCAACACATTAACAGACAGGTACATACTAATGTTAATTTGTCATATCATCTCATTTGAGAGGGATTCAGCGATTACGTTATCAAGTAGACATCTAACAATTCTTAACTTTTTTGCACTGGGTTTTCTCTGATGCTGTCAGGTGCACCATAAACGTGTTTTTTTTACAACATTTGTGTCAAACAAATAAGAAAAAGAAAATCTGCTGGACGCTCTGCTGTTCAACAACTGAAGTTTCTTCCCATTTGGACGCTTCCATCCAGTGGTCAGCAAACCCAGCTTAAGTTTGAATTCTTAAAAAGCTTTAAGGAAAAAAGTGATATTTTTCATTCATTCCCAGGTGTAACATGAACACTGTGGCTAACTAAGAGGTATATAATCAACTTATAAGTCACCAATGTGTGAGTGACACAGAGCTGTGCTTTAACATATGGATAAAGTCATTAAAGTTACAAATCTATGTTAAAAGGGGCTTATGTGTGAAGCTGTGGTACACAAGGTTTGGTTTCCATGGAAATGGCAGCACTGTAGATGAGTGTTATTCAATGACCATTGAGAAAGAGAAAGCTAAAGGAGTTAACCTTACATTCAGCTCACTTCCCCTGAATAAAACATTTATAAAAAAGAAATCCATGGAGTGGGTAATAAATCTTTCCTTTCTGCCTCTTGTCTGTGGCTATGAATTGGTCTGACACCCAGGCCACAAAGGGAGGCCAAGTTGATGTGAACCACATACAGTGTCACTTTGTATGGGCAAGTACAATACTGTGCACAACTCTAGAGTCAACCATCATTTCTTCATTTTTTTTTTCCAAGGAGCCAGACCTTTTACCTCCTTCTAATCTTTTGAAATTGTTTAAAAAAATCTGCATCTGGAAGTCAGACAGGTTGGAGGATGATACACATAAACGTTAAGTGAAAGAGCCAAGATAGAATGCTATATGTCTAGTGTTTTTAAATAATTTAAATTGATTTGCTGGTTTTCTTTTCACTTACTTTCACCTGCTTGTTTCATTGCTATTTAACACCAGAAACTTCCCAGTTAAGTATAACAAAATGGCTAAGGCCTGTTTTAATGGATATCTTGCATGTGGTTTTACATTGCAACAAAATATATTTTTCCTGGAAAAACAAGTTGTAAAACCTGGACCCTCTCCTGAACACATAAAATCTGTTGGATGCACAAACCAGACATCCTACTGAAATACAAGACTTTGAAAGTACCGTTGAGCACAAAAAATACATATTTGTTGTTCCTCTGCATGAATACAAAGTCTTTTCTGTTTTGTGACTCTTTCCCATGTTGCTGTGAGACCAGGCAGCAGTATATAGTGCATCTATTTCTGATTTTCCAGACAATATATAAAGAAATGAGGGATGGCTTGAAACCTTTGCACGGTACTTTTCTTGAAAAAAGATGAAGTAGAAACCAGTCTCTCAGTTGCCAAATGCATAGAACTAACAGAAAAGAAATGGAGCAGAAGTTTTTGGGGGAAGACGCCACAAACTGACAATGCTTCACCACCTGGGCAGGTTAATGTGCCTTTCCATAAAGCAAAACCTCCAGGCAATTCAGTCTTCAGTAATGTATGAATTGGGTGTGCAACAATTGCCAGGAAGTTACACGTTAGGAAATGGATTATTTGCACTGTCTGTTAACATATGTGTAGGCACATGCGGGGAGGATTTTCCAGCCGTGCAGCATTAGAGCAACAATCACACAAACAGACAGCTGTACTCCCAGGGGAGTCTGCAATCAGCCTGTGCAGAACTGCCTCTGTCCTTCAACAGGCAATTAACACAGAGTCCATTATAGCTCTCAGGGGAGCTGCTGGCCAGGGAGGCCAGGAGAGGCATCATCTGAAAGGTCAGTGCCTGCAGAGGAAACAGGAGGGGCAGGGTATGATGGAGGCTCAAGGATGGAAGCGGAAAGAGACAGGGAGGAGGGTGTGAGCTGCCTCAGACCAAATGGAGTGGAAAGCAGGAGCTATTTGTCACCCGCAAGCTATTCTCTTGGGGGAGGCAGCAGTATTTTCCACTGGACGGGAGTATATGTCAGCAACAAGGGGTATAAATTAAGAAAGCCACTGTGGCTCCTGGTCTAATTGTAGCCTTTCCAAACATCTTGGGGGACAGCAGATCCACTCCAGATTCTACAATCAGATCAAGGATGTTTTCCCCCAGGTCAGATCAGTCACAACTCATAAATGTTTCAAGACCTCTTCTTCCTGTTTCTTTTGATCCCAGTTTAAGCTGACAAGATGCTATTCACATAACTCAGAGAAATGCCCATGTAACGGAGGCAGCGTAGCTGCCAGTGTAGTTGTGTAAGTCTCACTCCCCGACGCTTCAAATGACGTAATGGCTGCTCGGCCATTAGCTGGCTTTTGGTCGAGTGGTTAGAGCGTCCGCCTCCCGCGCCAGAGTGCCTTGGTTCGAGACCGACGCGAGGCGTGGTCTCAGTTTGTGGGGTGCTCTGGCGGAACACGTTACACCCACTCCCCTTATGATGCGCCCTACATGCAGCATGCTCCTCAGTGGCTGCAAATGTTTCTGACCAGAAAAATATTTTTTCTTATCATCAACAAGATTTCAGTTTTTCCACAGCTAAAAGTAATGACAGACTTGGTAGGGAAGAGGAAAGGACATAAACTCTGATTCCTCTTGGTAATTATATTACAGCATGAAAGAGAAAGAGAAATGCAGAGCGGAGCATAAAGACTTGGATCGGCTACAACGGGGAGCTTAACTACTTCACCATCAGGTCACCAGGGAAAATCCATTCTTGGCAGAAGAGATTGCCACTGCTAAGCCTGCATTTTCAGCTGAGAATATGCACTTAGTCTTTGGAAATTCCCTCAAGAGCTGATGATTAAGCAGGTCATTAAATCAGAAGTTGTGAGGCTTAGAAAAGGGGGGAGAAGGGGAATAAACAAGAAAATGAGAAAAAAAATGTATTAAAAAAAATAAAAAAGCTTAAATTTGATAGGAGCAGATATCACAGGATCACTGTGTGGGGAAATACAATTATGCACCTGCCCTAATGCTCACTACCAAGAAATCTGAGATGTGCACATTTCTATGGAGGACACAGATGAGTTGACAGCTTCCTCTGAATGACACACATGCTGCTGTGGCATATACTTTAAGTTCAGCGTGATGGGAATCCGAATCTTAATAACTGATTGGATAGTAATAAGAGGTTTTATTAGAGTGTATTAAAGTAGTGGTTCTCAACTAATCTGGCTTGAGACCCACCATCAACCCTACATGACAAGCTGTGCAGGAACATTTTCAATTTCTCAAATTTACCCAGTGAAAAGGTAGTTCTGTTAAACAGATTATACAGAATTAGCAGTGCTTACATGCACAAATATGTAAAAAAAAAAGAGCAACAACTGAGAAGTAGATATATAAAAAAAATCTGTAATAAATAAGGCTGCCATGACTAAATATTTCTCCAACAGCCATATAAACCGTTTCAGCTGGTGGTTTTCCTGCAAAAAGGCACAACATAAAAAGCACAACTGAATAGCCAATTAAAACTTGTTCTCAATCCGTCTTTAAATGTTAAATAAAATTAAATTAGCAGAAAATCCTCACTGAATCTGTGACAGTTAAGATAGTAAATTTTAACTACAAACAAAATAGATTAAGCAAAACAAGATTTAAGTAAGCAAAGTTGAGTTTTTTGACCTTTTTACTGACCTTTGCAGAAAATTAATCAGATGTAACACCGAGATCATAGAATGGAGTCTGGAGGATTCAATGGAACTGGGGATGATTTTTGTTTCGGACAACATTTTGCACTTGGCAACTTGTGGGTCAGGACCACCAGTAGAGCATTACTGTTAGTTTTGTAGTTCAGTGCTATGTGTGTCAACATGAGAGACAAGACAGAACCCCCGTTTATTCTACTGGAATATTATCATGTAATAAATATAGCCTGCAACATGAAGAACAGACTAATGCTCTTTCCTCATAGGGATTATTGTTCTCAGAGTCCTGAGGAGAGCCTGAGGAACAGAAGACAAGTTGTTAAAAGGGACGTTTTGTGAAGAAAAGAAAAGAGGACAAAGAGGATAGTTGAAGGCTTGTAGATCAAAGAGGGTCTAGTATGACCACATCAACAGAAGGTTAAAAAATATTTTGAAAAACAGCTATGTTTTCAAGGCAGAAGCAAAAATACAAAGTTATAATTCCTTGTACAGCTTTTAGACTCTATGTGCCTCCAGCAAAATCCTCCAAAATACACTGGATATAGTATTAATGAATAACTAAAAAACAATACCTAATGTTGATTTAATACTCAACAGAATCAAGGGTGCTGCATGAGCTAAGCTTCTGTAAGCTAGTTAGCAGCTTTGAGTTTGAACTCTGAGGCCATCTTAAAATATTTAAAACGGTACTTCAAAAGCAATTCAAAGGAAAACCTGACTTACTCAAATTTCAAAGATTTTCAGTCAAACAATGAACACTGACTCTTACTGCCTGCTAGCTATACAGCACTGTGCTCTTGTCCAACAAGACACATCTATAAAATCCTCCTGTTTGTCAAAAGGTTAAATTTCAGGAAATGTGAACATTGGCTTTGTGTCTCATGGGACGACTTAATACTCATGCTGGAACAATGCAATGTCGTCAGGCAAGCCATTTTGTTGGCCAGTCATAGCCCATAAGCTTGTTGCTCCTGGATTGTTCTGCAACATGAATGGATTTCTAAGATAAAAATAAAAAAGCTGCTGCACTGATAACACTGAAGTTAGAATCTCTTCTCATTGAATTATAAACTTTGTAAAGACTGTGGCTGTCTGATCATCTTTATACTGCTGGATCTGTAACTCAAATAGACATACATGAATCTTATCACTTCCATAAGTCGGCACAACCCCGCCGTCAAAGCTCTGCAGCGTTCTTTTTTATTCCAAATGGTTTAGTTCTGAACTCTCGTTCCATATCAACAGTGAGAGGCTGTTAACACATGGCTCATTAAACTGTGTCAGCGAAGTTTAGTCCGACTGAACTACTACGAGAAACGTCCAAGGATATTTTTCATTTACAAAAGTAGGCATAAGCTTGCTCTTGGAGGACAAATGCTTTGTGATCAGGCAGATTGTTAGACTGCTGTTTAACTTTTAAGACTGTTATAATATCTCATTGGGGGTTTCTATCAATGGCAACAGAAACATTTGTACAACAACTATACTTGAGCAGCATCAACCAAATTACATTCATTAACCTGAAATCAGTTGGTGTGAAATCTCTGTAGCCGAGGGTAAGTAGAGTAGCCTGCATTAAAGAAAAAGACAAACTGCAGCTGTTTCCAAATCGATCACACTGAAAGCAAAGCATTATTTCCCATATATCTATTTACTTGTGGCTGTTTGCCACAGTAAATCTTTACCGGAAACAAATTGATTTTCTGTTTTTGGAGTGGTGGCCCTGCACCCTGCTCTATTTCTTTCCAATATACAAACAGCTAAACAGACAGGACACAACAGCACTGAGTTTCCCCCCCTCATCATTACACATAAACATCCTTTTCTCAGTTTTTGTCTCGCAGTCACATCACACCTTCTACAGCTGCTGAGCACCATTTCCACCGGAAAAACTCAGAGATCACATTTGTAATGCTTCAATAAATTCAGATCAAAACCTGTGAAAATACAGCAGCTCATGGTGCATTTAGGTTCACCTTGGAACAACAATACCCTAGATGGAAGAGTAGGAGGCTTCATGACGCATTTAAGTTCACTGCAACTGTTTGACGCTAAACTATCCCCCTGGACATGCATGCTGACATGCTTGATAATTCTATGCAATGCGTTTGTTATTCTAAAAATCTTCAGTTTTATCACATTTTTTAATTAGAGAGGTCTTCATTGCATTACATGCAACACAAATTCTGGGCCGATGATATAATGTGGTTGGACTCAGCTGTAACCATTTAAATTGTGTGCAGCTTTTGCAGCCTGCTTTTGAAGTTAAAGTTTACCGTCATAAATCCACAAGGGAAGTAAATCAAGTCTTCACAACTGTCCAAGTAAGAAGAAAAATTAGCAAAGACAGCTTCACAAAGACCAACAGCTGTGCTCATGCCACTTTTTTCTCTGAAGCATTTTGATACATCTTGTCAACTAATTGCTGCATGTTCTAACTGAAGACTGCAACTGAATGCCATACCTGTATATTTCTGTCCCACAGCATCAAAACTCAGTTGGATGAAAATTAGAGTCATTAAAAAATCTTTAAAATCCCTAGGCATATGAGGGCAGCTATCTTCAATCACGACTGGTGGTGAGATCAGCTTTAAAGGTAATTTTCTGGTTTCCATGTCTGCGAGTGCACAGGATGTAAATTTCATTGTCTGCCTCAATCCCCAAGGATGTAATTGGCCTATTCAATGCAGCTCATATCAATCCCAAAAACAATCTGTACTCACTGCAAGCTCACCAACTACACATGCACCTGGGTCAACCTCCCATTGAAAAGTTGGAATACACAAAACAATCAAGGCAACAATCAGGAGGAGAACACCACATACTCTTGTTTGGATGAAAAGTTGCAAGGAGACTCTCCATTATCAACACCCCACAACTTGTCATTGAAAGAGGACAAAGACTGTGGATCAGTTAACGTGCATGGGAGGAAAGCTTCTGAACAGCTGACCTGAATAGTGTTACTGTATGAATGGAGACCAACTGTTTCAAGAGAGCGGTTGTAGAAACCATGATCTGGTAAGTCTGTACACCTGCATCTGAGTCCATACCTGCATAAGCTGTTTACACTGCGGAGACATTAATCAGCTGCATTCACCGCTAGACAAACTATTCATGAATGAATTTATGAAGAATCACTGAACCTTATAAATTCCAGCATAACCCTCATTCACAGTTGTTCCTTGTTTCTTAAACACTGTTCTAAGCCATTGGCATCCCATAACCATGTACTCCAAACACATAACTGAACAACTTGGACTAGAATTAACAGTCCTGGGAGTCTTCATGTAACCACAGTAAATCAATACAGTCAGCAAATTCATTAAGTATTTCCATTCATTTAAGTCCATTTATTCTTATTTAATTACGATTTCCATACATTTAAATGGCTGCCTCACATAAATACAACCCTGCTGTGTTTATGTCAGCCACATGGTTTTGGGTAGGCATCAAAGGTGTGGACTCATTTTCTAGGGTGGGTATTAGAAGTTGTTATACAGACCCCAGGATCTTCTTCATTTTGGTGTAACATTGAGAAAACCTATCAATGTTGTCAAAATAGTAAGTCATATTATAATTTGGGTTCTTATTCCCTGAGTCTTGGCAAAGCGTATTTCCTTTCTCAGTGTTGACCCAAACACAACTTAATTTGCAGGTATAACCTTACAGTTGCTATTCTCGCTTAATCTTAAAGACTGCTGCACAATTTGTGCTCACAAAGCAGATTTATGGCTAAACTCAATCCAACAACTCTGCACTGAGCTTACTTATTCCTAAACCCCATTTGACCCTGTAAAGGGGAATGTTTGCAGTGTGCAACTCCTGTTGAATGAATCCATTTATCGCTGTGTTAGGGCCTTGAAAAACTGACATAATTGCTTGAAAAGCTTTGATCGAATGGATTTAAGTAATTAAACAAATGTTGCAAGCTGGAACTTTATAAACCTACAGCCCACTCGATACATTTTGGAACAGTTAGGAAGTGGAAGAGTCAGGGAGGGGGTGTGATAATCAGTGTGAAGAGGGAGATTGATTTTTACAGACAAGTGCAAAACATTCTCATCTTTTTAAAGCTGCTAAATGGCAACTTATTTGCAGATCACTTCTAGCAGGCTGAATGTTGAGAGCCCAAGCCACTGATATATAAACCACGGCAGAGAGAGGAGCGAAACACTCCATCGCTTAAATATGACAGGTGTGATACACAGCCAAGAGATGCCTCTGAGGCAAAGGGGATCATTATGCTGATGAGAAAAAATGCAGACGACCATCTTGTTGGGTTAAAGCTGCCATATAGTTAAAAAGAACTGTAAATACATTCACTTTCATCAACACAAGCCCAGACAACTTTACATAGTGACGGAGAGCCTGACAGCATTATTACTGTAGCTTTAAGACAACTCTCAGTATCTTTAAGCCTTTGGCATGCTAATTGGCTCCTACACAGCCAAAACAAACACAAAGGTACATTGATTATACATGGACATGTGAAGAATGAAAACATTAGGGATCAATGAAGATGATCAATGAAATCAATGAATAAATGGACAAATAAACGAGTGTGACTTTGTGTAAATGAGTATAGAATAAGGTGAGAAAAAATGAGAAAGAAGCTAAAAGAGGAAGTGACCAGTTACAGGGTGTGATGGAATAAGGGTGTGATTGGGAGAAAAAGTTAATCAATAAACTCATAAAAATGCATAAATGAGGAGTGAAGGTAAGCACGCAGAGCGAGGCAGAGATTAATATTTTTAGAACATCATTAATTCAGTGATTAAAAGCAGAGTAGAAGAAGATAAACAACATGGCAATTGGTAAAAACTAACAAGTTAACAATATCTCATGCCTATCAGTGTTTGCAAGTTTGTGGATATTAGAAACAATTACTACCATTAAATCACACTTATAATAATTATTTCCATAGCATTCAAATAAAGTCGATATAAATGATATATGAAATATATATCAAGCTAAAAGGGATTCATTACATTTTTTAAAAGTAGGACTTTGCTTAATAATTTACACAAATCTTTTCGAGTGTTGTTTTCTTTTCCTTCAATTTCAGCTGCTAATCATATTTCAATACTAGATTGCATAATTAACACATGCACTGATATTAATTTATTTTCTCTCTCACTTACTTCACCCCTTATTACGAATAGAGTGTGATAAGTGCCTAATACTGCAGACACAGAGGAAAAAGCAGATATTCATCTTTGACAGATATTCTTTGAGGCTGATGCTACTCATGCAAGAAAAAGGTAGAACCAAAGAAAATGTTAACTTTCTAAATGAAAAACATAGCAGGTTCCGGTCTGTGCTGCCTGTAACATATCCCTGATCCCAGAAAACTCCAGTCCACACCTCATAGTGTTGCAGGATGCAAATGATAAGCCATGTGGCTCTGCTGGTTACCCCAGCCAGACATCAGAGTTAGCATCAAACTCAGAGTCAACCAAGGAAAGAAAGACACAAAAAAAGGACACACCCCATGTATTTCTGGAGTACTGGTTTGCCCAATTTTCCTTGGGTTAAAAGCATGATGGAATGACCAATTTCCATTGTGAGAAATGTGGAGTGTCCGCCACATTCTTTGCAATAGATATCCTGCGTCTACACCAAGAAAATTTTGGGTACACCTCAATAAAAAAATCTTGCTCCAATGCACCAATGGAACCCATGCAAAGATGTAGTCTGGAGCCTGCTTCACTCTCCCCAATACCAAAAATTATAAATAGTAGTGCTCTTTAGCATATTCTTAATATCTAACTGCAAGTCTCATAGCCAAAAAAACAAAACAAAAAACAGCAATCCTGACTCAGCTTTACCAAACCCCTTAATTTCCCTATTTCTTTTCAATGCATACACTACCAACCAGAATTCACACATTATCCAGAAAATGGTTTTACTCTTACTTAAGTGCTACAGATGGAACAGATATCTCTGTTATGTATGTCAGTGTTTACAGTGGGACAATCTTGAAATGGAGCACAACACTGTACAGGACATAGCTGCTAATCCACGAAGTTGGCTAGGATAGCTACAAGCCCATCCAAAACCAACCATATGAACCCTAAATGCTGGCAGAGCTCAGCTCTGGGTTGGCTCACACTCCTGCCACCGTCTGTTAGAGGGCAATCCATTGCAGAGAGTCAATATAACTGTCTGCAACAGCAGAAATGGGAATTAGGTGAGTTTCCTGTTTGTATGTTTCTGAATTTATTCCACTAAATAAAATTTGTCATTAAATTCTGATCTTTTTAAATACCACCAGTGTCTGCATGAGATGCGTCATATGTGATTGGAATATGAAGCTCGAAGAAACAGCAGACATGCAGAGAACACTGTGTGGAGTAGCAGAAAATTATTCCCCCTGGTTGCTTTGACAATAATATGGCCAGGCTTTCACGGGGGGAATGTTTTCTCATTTTATGAATTATGGAGAGACAGACACCCCTGCTGAGTACTGCATCCTTAACCATGAAATATGTCCTCTGTCTTTGTCATGGCCGGCTGAGGATTGTGAAATAATGATATAGAATTCATTTCATCTGAACACGACCGGGCTTTCTCATACATACATCAGCCACGTCATGCAGCAGCTCTTAGAGCTGAGGAAAACAAGACAAGTGGTGGAGCATGGTGGAAAACTAG
This sequence comes from Atherina boyeri, assembly GCA_029874935.1. Taxonomy (NCBI): domain Eukaryota; kingdom Metazoa; phylum Chordata; class Actinopteri; order Atheriniformes; family Atherinidae; genus Atherina; species Atherina boyeri. The sequence continues at coordinate 1,244 of JAPMNP010656186.1, read as the reverse complement.
AAGCTGCCATCAGGCACCTGCTCTATATATCTCCCACCCTCCTTTTTACGTCCCTCTTCCAGCACTTGGCCATCATTCTCCCACCTCATATCCTGTTCCCCTTTTTCTACTATGGCGTACTTCGATGCATCCATCTTTGTTTCCTCCATCTTTCTAACTTAACTCCCTCCCTCCCACCAAACCCTGCCTCCCTCCCTGTCTCATTCTCCCCGGAGGTGAGCACAATCTCATTAACCACCGCTGGATGAGGCGTCCTCTCCTCTCAGGTTCAAGGTGATGGAAGATTAGGCCGTTTGGCCCCAACTCATTCTGTATTCACACTGCGTTACTTGCTGCCCGTGAACACCAAATTACATTGAACCTGGGAGTCTAACTCCATTAATTTTAAATGGAAGATTAATTTAACAATATGCAGCAGATATTTGTTACAAACCCATCATGTAAAAGTGACATTTGGCAATAAATTTGCAAAAAGCTTAGTCTGGCTGCTGGGGGAGAGGCATAAATAAACCATGGCTTCTTTTTATTGTCATCTCATGTATGTAAACATCACATCGCACATGTTGAATAGTCTGTGGACACTGTTGATGCACATGAAAACACAAATACTTTACAGTAAATACAGCGAGTCACAAAAAATGTGTTAATATTCTGTAACATTTAGAAACACATGAGGCTATTATTTGAATCATTTGGCTACACTAGCATGATGTAGACTGTTTGGACCCCAGGTCACTAGCTGACGGTAAGTTTTTTATGTAATGTAGAACATTTACTTCATAGTACATTGCGCAAAGTATTAATCAGATTTATAAATATTTTGGTTGGCAATTCTGAACATTTATAGTGTGTATACATTTTTTATCAGATGCTCACTGATCACGCCATCATTGCTTCTGTTGTTCTTACAGAAGGGAGAATCTTTGAGAGTTCAAGCCATAAGCAATACTGTACATCTGAGTATTTCAGAGATGCAAAGCAGACAGACTCAGAGAGGTGTCAAAGACAGAAGGCAGGCATCCATTTCATCTAAAAGGCCTATATTCCTTACTGGCAGCTGACTGAAGCTCCCCTGGAACGCCACATAAAGCTTACCGAAATGGCCTCGCTGCGGCCTCAACATGTCAGCCTGAGATATGCACATCAGTGCTCTGTGACAGTAACTCCTGATCGTATTACACACCTCAGCAGTGCTCATGTCCCATTACCGCCACCCAGCCCTGCCTGGCTGTGATTACCCCTCC
>JAPMNP010656167.1:0-12806 GCA_029874935.1 Atherina boyeri | reverse complement strand
AGCCCCTCCTCCTGATACCTATGTAAACAAACAGGTACTGGGCACTGGGCATGCGTCATAGGAATAATGGAGGTCTGTCTTTTCAATTCGGAGTGATGATGTCTGTTTCTTCTCAATTTCCCATGATCTGACGAACCAAACAACCCTACTACATTTCGGCTTGTGTAAGTTATTATCTGTCATTTAAGTAAGAATTCGATTGTAGGAAGGCAGGGCTTATTAAGTTTGTTATGAAGAACCTAACGGACAGCATCAAGCCATGTTTGCTAGTTCGTTAGCTGAAAGCTGAGAGCAGCTGTCAAATCTCTATAAGTCCGCTACACATTGAGCGGATACTTCTTAAATAAATCAGTGTCAGGTTTCACGATGTACGTTGCATTATCCTTAAATGATGGTGAAAANAAAATGGTTTATCCCTGACTGTAAAATGTTTTTAATTTTTTGTTGACAAAACTTTTAACTACGAGTAGCAGATCGAGCTTCTTCGCAGATAGCGTTTAAGCTAGCGGACTAGCTAAACATTTTTCTGAGAGGCTGCACGGTCAGTGGGCCATGGTGTTTAATAGACGTTGTTCTTATCCAATCATGAACCTAGGTTTAGAGTAAGTTATCACTCTGCCCAATCATGGTGGACCACCAAATCTTTCTTTAAATTTTTTTTTTTATTTTACCACCAAATCTTCATCGTTTGAGTTTTAAAGCGAGCTTACGTTGCAGGAAGTTAAACGTGATACATTTAGCATTACTGTAATCACATTGGGATATAAAAATACTAAAGAAACAAGCGAGTAAAGTGGGCATTGTGGTGATTGCCAAAACAACAGACTGTTGTCGTATTGCTATTTTTGTTGAGTACCCCAGTTTTTATTTTAATCAAATGAAAAGAAACAGAAAAAAGGGGGGCTGGGCTCGGCTGGTTTCACAAATCTGAAACTGGGGCTCTCAATTTAACCAGGAAGTTTAATGACTTCAGTGGCATTCATGATGAATTAATGAATACATGTTATAGTTATCTGAAAACAAAGGGAAGGGGTTTCAAAGCTTCCTTTTCTTCTCCTTTATACACTTGACAATACCTCACATAGAGAAAGCATATAATGCTGCCCCCGATTACTTCTGGCAACAATATTTATTGATTCAATATCCATCACACTTCTCATGCAGATATTTAGTGGTTACACATAGTTATAGTAATTGTAATTTGTATTTATAAATATGTGCAGACAGTAGGGGGGAGTGCAATTCAATACTCAAACAATTGACCATGTATCAGCACTGACAGTCACATGATTATATAACCTGGTGCTCATGCAATTGGATCTTCTTGTCATCATAGTTATTTTCCATTACAAATTAAAATATGAAGAGACTGAAAGTATCAGATACAGACCTTAATGTGTGTTTATGCTTTTCCATGTATTTTAGAGTTGAGGTCGTAGTAAGAACCCAGACATGACTACAGAAACGCCTGCCCAAAGGGAGGGGTTCAGGATAATGACGTTTACCCCTTCCAAAGATGAGTTCAAGGACTTTAGCCAATATATTGCCTATATGGAGTCACAAGGAGCGCACAGAGCTGGAATAGCAAAAGTAAGTGAATTTTGACTTCCCTTTTTTTAATAATAATAATTATAATAATACCGAAATGAGAAGCAGAACTATCTTAATAAAAGATCACTCACACTTATACGTTTGTTTTATTTTCAATTGTTGTTTGTAATATAATTATAATTTTGCTTGAGTTTTTTTTTTTTTTTTTTTTAAAGTTATTCTATTTTAATCTAACTTTGGAAGTTTAATATAGGTAGAGACCCTGTATAAGCCCTTTCGGGTTTCTTGTCTCTACCTTGCACTCTTTTTTTTGTTGTTATTTCTTTGTGTCTTTGTTTTGTCTTACATTGTGCAAAAACAAATTTAAAAAAAAAAAAAAAAAAAAGTGGGGTCTGTTTTAGTTATTTTTTTGTCAAGATACATTATAATTAAGCAGTTTGTTCACAGATTATTTTCACATAAATCTATCTGTTATAGATTGTACTCCAATAAATGCATAATTATGTGGCTACTAAGTTTTAGTTAGTTCGGTTCTGGATACTGAACACTTGAGGAACAATAAATATGCAGGACTTGTGCCAAAAATAACTAAAAGATGAAAATAAACTAATTGATTGTCTACTGGACTTGAAATGAGGTACAGTATTGTAGATATCATGAAGAATCCTGCAAATATAGATCTTATAATTAATTAAATTCCTGCATACATTTACAGCAACATTATTTAATAAAATGCATGGTGTTATGTCAGTTGAGGCTGGCAACATGTGAAGAATGCAGAGAAATGCTGTAAAACAGACTGACTTTCTTATTTGTGGGCAGCTTTCTTCTTTTGTACAAGCCTGTGAACCATTAATGCATCTCTTTGTAACATAAATACAGGCTTGATCAATATGAATCTGAAGGTATGAGGCCCGATTGTTCAAAGCTGCAGCCTCACAGCAAACAGGCTGAGTTATTTTATTTTGTTTTCTTCTCTCGCAGATTATACCACCTAAGGGCTGGAAACCCAGAAAGACGTACAATGACATTGATGACCTGGTGATTCCCGCTCCGGTTCAGCAGGTGGTGACCGGCCAGTCAGGACTCTTCACCCAGTACAACATCCAGAAGAAGCCAATGACTGTCCATGAGTTCAGAAAGACCTCCAAGTTGGACAAGTCAGTTTACACAGTTTGTTTTTCCTTCATGAAGTTTACAAGATTATAATGCTTTAATATGAGGATAACATGCCATGTCTTTGTGCTTCAACTTGCTATATTGAGGATCTCAAATTACTTTGACTCTTAGGTTTTGCAGTCCGAGATATGTCAATTTTGGGGAGCTGGAGAGGAAGTTTTGGAAGAACCTGACCTTTAATCCTCCACTGTATGGGGCTGATGTCAGTGGGACACTGTATGATCCAGTGAGTGGAAACTGGTTGAAAACATGGAACCTACCTATTTTCACTTTTGAACTCTGAAATGTGTGCCTGCACAGTTCACAGTATCTATTAATCTCTTATTTCATGATCTGTAATTTACGTGGGGTGTCACTTTTGGAGTGTTATCTCAATTGACAGTTTCTTGTATACCCCTCCTTTTGCAGGATGTAACTGAATGGAACATCAGCCATCTTAAAACCATCCTGGACACTGTGGAGAGTGAGAGTGGCATCAAGATTAAAGGAGTCAACACACCATACCTCTGTTTTGGGATGTGGAAAAGCGCTTTCGCATGGCACACAGAGGACATGGATCTATACAGCATTAGCTACTTGCACTATGGAGAGCCACAGTCATGGTACAATAACTGAAAGATCATCACTCCATCAGAACAGGAACATGTCACACACTGACTGTTTTTATATACACCATGAGATTTGAATGTGAAGATAATTTTTCAGATTAGAAAGTTGCTGATCACCGTTTTTCTGCTGCAAATCAGTTAAATCTGGGGCATTTGGCTTCAACATTAACCTGACAGCATTAATGTAAATGGATGATTATAGGAATGCATTTGGTCTAATGCATGTTGGGTGCCTTGAAAAACCCCTGGGTGGCAGTAAAACTCCCCTCATGTGCTGCTGCAGATGGGTGCACAAATATGACGTCACTGAAAGTGCGCCCATCTGCAGCTCTATCAAATAGCGCCGTAGAAATATGACATTTACGTTTTGCTTCGCTTATCTGTTTTTCTGTAATAGTGAGTATAAGATGATTGGAAATTGTTGAGAATGTTATAGTTCCCTGACAATTTTGGAGTTACTTGAAGTCTATCGGGAGATATTAGATCCATTTTGCATGGCGTACATATCTATTCAATGGAAGTGGTCGGGGCAACATCATTTAAGCCTCAAATAAGACATTATCTGCCACAAAATGCCATCATTTCACCAGCGTTTAGTTAATAGTTGCTGTACTATCCCCCTGTGCCTTCAGAACGGCTTTGTTGTCATCCAAAACCATAGATTTAGAGACACAATCCGGTTACGACAACGACACTACAGTACATAAGAAAGTACCTCTGAAGAATGAGGGGACCATATGCGGTATCAGTACAAAAACAGCCATTGAATAAGCTAAACACCCATCCTCAGTATGCTTTAAGCAAAACAGTGCTTTCCACAGCACACTTTTTCTATCACGGTATGTGTCCTCTGTGGATTTTCTGGATGCCACTCCATTGTGTTTCCAGCTGAGGTGATGCGTCCCCAATGGATTGTGAGTGAGTGGGGAAATGAGAATGGCATGTGAAGAGAAAGTTCAGACCCAACTGTTCACACTTTTCCCAGCAGATTTTTGTATTCAGGTCTTTGCAGCATCTAGTTTGAATAACCTTGTTTTAGAAATGCAAATAAGTTTCACAACGGATATACTGTGCAGTACATGGAAAAAATAATATGAATCGAGAGCATCATAAAGTCTTTCTTTAAAAACTCACACAAAAATATTTAGTTATAAGACTGAGATTTTGAAATAAGTATGTTCAAATGTGCCTTTGACTGGCTATGATTCATTTGGCCAGTCAGAGGCTGCATTGAGGTCATATTTTAGTTTGTTTGGAAATTTGTGTAGAAAATGAGTTGATAAAGGTAGAACATCAAAGAAATAACAGCATCTTTTTGGTGCGACCGCCATAGATCAAAGTTCTAAGTGTAAAAAATGTATCTCATATTATCTGTCAGTTAAGCCAGTCATCCAATCAGGGCAGAGTTGTGTCGTCAAAGAGATGGTTCTTAAGAATTGCTGAATGTGCAAGAGTTCTTATACCAACGTAAATAATCTAAGATCACACCAGCAGTTTTGTGCCCCAGTTAACTTTATATCTGATGAAATCTTTATCTTTTTGTTGATCCTCAGGTATGCTGTCCCCCCAGAATACGGGCGGAAACTTGAACGGCTTGCCAAGGGTATGTGGTAGAATTTTCATGTTTGTTTGAATTCATTCAGACCTGATTTTCAGTTTTTAACAAAAAGACCTCTCAAAATACACGTGTGCTTCCTTTTTATTTCTATGTTGGTTCCATATTGGTGGAAGCTTGTTGCTTTACCTTGGTGATGTTGTGTATCGCTAGGTATAGGCTGGATTTTCCCTTCATACACAAGTTTTGAAGGATTTTTACATGCTGGTGTAGTGCTGTATTGCCTCTAGAATTTCTGCTGCCACATTTAACATTTCTTATGTTGGCTCGCCATGACGGCAGGAGAGTTGTTTACAAGAAGGAGCATCTGATTGCACTTTTCCAGTCCTGTCTTCTTAAAGTGCCCAAATGGGTTGTAGAGGAGACGGCATGCATTTACAGGGAATTCAAAATGGAGCTAAAGGAGAAGGCATCCATTATATCTTGTGCTTACAGTACTTTCTGGGATATTTCAGAGAAGACCTTACGCAGCAGTCCAACTCTCCCATTAATAAGTTCTTAATGCAGCTCTGGATGGAAGTAAATGCTGTATAGCTCCTTGCATAGGATATATAATGTTAATGCAAAGTGAGTCTGGGTTGACACAGATGTATGATGCAGTAACTTCATTACATCAAGTTTGAAAAATAAAGTATAATATAATGAATATAATTATATAATTAACTTTTAATACTTAAAGCTGTTAAAAATCGTCCGCTTTTCTGCATCATATCATCCTTTTGTAACATTGTAAAGATTTTGTATGTGTTTTTTAGCATACTAAATGCTATACTAATTCTATTAATGAAAACTCTTTTTCTCTCTACTGTAAAGTTTGAGTTAGTTAAAGTAATTTCTGAAATGAGTACATATACCTATAAACAGCAGTTTGCTTACTGTTAGAGCTGGGTTTGAAGATGCCTCCTCTGGCTGCTTCTCATCTGGATAAAATGGGCAGCCCTGTGAGGAACATGATATTGGATTTCTCCAGGGTATTAAGTCTGCAATGCCATGAAAAAATTCCAGATCTTTTTAGTTGCTTTCACAACAATGTTGGTTATTTGACTACCTGGATGGGACACTGATTTCAACAGTTTTACTTAAAATCTGTTAACCGAACTAAAGAGTGTTAGATTCACTTATGACCTAAATGTTTTCCTGGACTTACAGGTTTTTTCCCTGGGAATACTCAGAGCTGTGAAGCATTCCTGCGTCACAAGATGACTTTAATTTCACCCTCTATTCTGAAAAAATATGGTATACCATATAAGAAGGTAATAATTAATACAATTTTTGTTGATGTTGTTATGTAAAAATATGTAAGAGTATTGATATTTGGGTTTTTTTGTTTATTGAAAATAAATGTTCAAGCACAAATTTCTCTGATTTTATGAAGCATAATGATGCAATAGCATGCAAAAGTTTAAATCAAGCAGTGGTTTTCATTCTACATTAATTCACCACATCATCAAACTAAATCTCTTTTTATTATTATGGATTACAGATCACAAGTGAAAGAAAATAAGTTACATTTTACAAACTTATGATGAAAAACTTGAAACTGCTTAACAAAGTAACAAAAAAAAAACTGATGAACGATGAGATAATGATATTGGAAGACAAGTATTGGAAATAGGAAATATTCAAATAATATTCTGAAAACTATGTCAACTCTTGCAATTCTTTGTACTGTATTTGTATTAGGTCACCCAGGAGGCTGGGCAGTTCATTGTGACATTCCCATTTGCCTATCATGCTGGTTTCAACCATGGCTTTAACTGCTCTGAGTCAACCAACTTTGCCACACAGCGATGGATTGATTACGGAAAACAGGCAACTCTGGTGTGTAAAGCACTTTTACAGCAATGAAAATAAGTTTTGCATGCAAAGCTGCATCTTTAAGATGGCTTATATTGTTAACAACTAATTGAAAGCAGTAATCGTATAGTATATTCATTTATCTGTTTTTCCACCCCAGTGTTCATGCCGTCAGGACATGGTGAAGATATCCATGGATGTGTTTGTACGCAAGTTTCAGTCTGACCGTTACAAACTATGGAAAGCAGGAAAAGACAACCCTCCAATCGACCACTCCAAACCCACCCCAGAGGCTGCTCAGTTTCTGATAAAGGACGAGATTGATCCTGTTAAAGAGAGCACAACTGAAGCTTCATTGGAGGAGCCTCCTACCCCTGTACAGGAGGACAAAAGGTCATAATTCTCACTACCAATCTCTACAATATTCATTCATTATTATACAGTCATGTGAATTGTTGTCCATATTAATGATAAACTGAACTGATAAGTTTTTCACAAATTATAAGAATATGGTGATTACTGAGAAAATACTTTAATTAGAATTTCAAACTAAAGATTCATGGTTAACAACTGCAGCTAATGATAGTCTATTTTTATGTGTTGCTGTTGGTTATCCACAGCTGACCATGTGTATTGCGTCCTGTTTCTTAATTTACGTACATACTGGGAGAATAAGATAGAATCACAAGTGGCCACTTGAAACTCACATGGAGGCTCATGCTAATCCAAGTGTGAACAGACTTGCATAGAACTGTCCACTTGTGATCACACAAGACACATATTGATGCCAGATGTGAAAAGGGCTTCAATCACCAGAGAGAGAAGCTGCACTTCTAATAGACACTACGTCTTTAACATCAGTGATTCTGAATGGTCAGGAGGCTCTGTGACTTGCTCTTGCAAACACTTCTTAACTCAGAAATGTTGCTTTACTGACACTTCTTAAAAAAACAAAACAATGCTTCCCTTGTATTTTAACACGTCTTCATTCATTTCTTCCTAACATATCAGTCCAAAGCAGCAGACTGGGACAAAGCGTGAGCATGAAACTGTTGAGAGGTCAGAAAATGTCAAGTCTGATCTGATGGCGAAGGAGACAAAGGGGGTGGAGGCTAAGAAGTCCAAAATGTCAAGCAAAAAGGCTCCAATAAAAGTTACTGGCACACCAGGTAAAGACACTACACACTTAGTTTCAGGCTGTGTTTTTGTTTAAACACAGCCTCTTTTGACATGTTTGATTTTTTTCTTAATAAAGAGAGAACAAAGAAGCATATGGGAGTAAAATAGCTTAAATTCTATTAACTAAGCTAATAAATAATTGAGTTTCTAAAACTGAATCAATTTAGCTCTTATTTGTTTAATAAAAAATACAACCCCAGTTCGAAAAAAAAATTCATCCATTACTTCTGTGAGGGACTCTTTTATACCCAATAAACTTACTGACATGTTGCCAGTTAAACTAAAGAGTTGCAAAATGTTTTTCTCCAGTTTTATACACTTACTTCATCAGCCTTACTTTTTTTGCCTCTACCCCAACTTTTTTAGCCATGTTGCTGCCATCAGATTCAATAAGAGCTAATGGTTTTAAAGAAAACAATAAAATGTCTCATTTTCAAAATTTGATATGTTTCTATGTTCTGTTGTGAATCAAATATTGGTTCATGAGATATGCATATCATTTGTATTCTGTTTTTATTTACATGTTACACAGCACTCCAATTTTTGGGGGGATTTGGGTTTTAGATGTTGCATTATGAAGCTTCTTAGTTATTTGCATTGACTGTTAATATAGATTTATATTTATTTGCCATTTTGAAACCTTTAGTTAACCCTTTAAAGCCCAACAGAAGAAATAATTGGGATAAAATTCTATTTTTTTTTAAATCTAAAGTCGTCATTTGGTCTTTAAACAGAATATGACAAAAAATGAACAAAATTAACTTTTTAGTATTCATCATTTGTTATCACGCAAAAAAATATTGTTGTGTTGTATTCTGCCACCTGTTATCTGGTACATCAGATTGTGTACAGCCGGGTTTTGAGCAAAGTTTTTCCCATGAAGTGATCGGTCGTAGATGCAAAAGATTTCAGAAACTGTATGTATCAAATATGATATGTTTGGCTTTATAGGGTTAAACATTTAAGTCATCGCTATTTTGAGACCCTATGTTTTAAGTTATCAACTGAACTTGCAAATGCATGCACACTTTATATGGCTGTATAGGTGTTAACGGTGCCTGTGGCTCTTATGAGGAGCGTAAAAGAAGCATTAAAAAGGCTTTACATTTCTGATCTGGAGGCTATTTCCAAAGTTTATGTACAATCTGTCATTATTCATTGTGATTGGAGCAGGTAGCAAACCACTAAACCTGAATGAACTTTATGTTACTGAAAACTTTATTGTTGCATTCATTGTGGACTCTGAATACTATGAATTTACAGGATTTAACAAATTGAAAAGGTTTTTTCCCCCCAGATTTTGCATTCCCAAATTTAAGAGTGGCTTTGGCTTGTGAGGACCAAAAGTCATTGTAGGAGGCTCTCATGCAATGTTAATTGGGCAGCAGTCTAGGGTGGAGGCAACGTCAGTCTGATCCTTTTTTACTTAAACTGGCTTTATGTACATTGGACTATGACTTTAGTGTTTGGGAAAGAGTCCAAACCTCTCCAGGAAGCTGAGAGATACTAGCTAGAAATAGTTGGGCTCATCTCAGTGCCCTGTAGGGATTCTTAAACCAATCTTCTGGAGAGGAGCTTTACTTCATTCTACCTGGGTGAAAGCAGGGTGAGATTACTTGTAGCTACTATCTCACCCCCAACAAAGCATCCATATTGGCTCACAAATGTTCAAGCTTTCCCCAGCTGATGAGAGGGTGGTTTTATTGTTCTTTTGGTTTTAGAAAAAAGGCTCTTGAGTGTTGTTTGCACATACCCAAAGACAGTCCAGAGTGTCTAGCATTCTTGGAAGAAGGTCTGCCAACTGGGCACTCAGTTGTCCAGCCGGAAAACAATTCATGTTGGTGACAGCAGTGAAATCCGGAGGCCGTGATTGGGAGAAATCACCTGTTCAATCTGAACCTGAGTGGTTTTATTTTTTATCAAATGCCAGTAATGATCAACACTATCTTTTCAAGAGAATGTTTTTTTTTATGTATATGAAGGTTCTATAAGTAGTAAATTGCAAGACGGGCCCATTTTGCCTTTGATACTACTTCCCTTACTCCTCCTTATTTCTTTTACAATATAACTCGGGTGGCTGAAATTTGGTTGGAAACGGAGTCCATTTTGATTTGCTGAAATAAATAGGTGACAGATGTCGTGAATATAAATAGATAAAGATATCAAAGTCCATGGTGAGCTCCCTGTATTAAACAGAATGTAACAAACTGGGGATAAAGTGGCATAATGATCCAATGTCAGCAGTTGCAGTAATGTAGTTGTAATAATCTCTTTCAGACACATTAAAAGTCCAGCCGGAACCTAAGAAGGAGAAGGATGCTAAGCCCCAGTCTAAATGTCATTCCAAAGCCAGCAACAAGAAAACTTCAAACAGACGAAGTCCTGCAAAAAAAGAGAAAAATGGTGTGACATCTGCAGACATGTCTCCTCCTGAGCATGTTGAGAAAAAAGTGGTGTCTCCGAGCACTGAGGAGGCATCGGGTGCTGTGGAGCCTCAAGGGGAAATTCATTGCAGCCCAGCACAAAAACTGTTTCAGAGGACACTGAGCCCTGCAGACGTCCTTCATGTCCACAGCTATGCCAAAGGAGACTACGGAGAAGAAGTTCAGCCAAAGGAAGAGGAAAAGAGTGAGGATAGTGATGAGAAGGAGAAAGACGTCAGCTATATCGGCAAAGAAGTAAGTTCACAAAAATGATACTCCTTACACTACATTAGCATTTTTTCAAAACAGTAATGTTTTTTAAACTGTTCTTTATTTTTACTTCTCTTTAGTCTTTTACAATATTATTACATTCAACATTATTACAGAATTGTAGATGTATACAAACTACCATAGATAATATGAGCTTTCAACCAGACTGTTTAAATCAAACTCTGTTACTCATATTCTAGAGAATATCATATTTCTTTGTCAAAGTGAGTTTTACAGCTGTATATCTGTAACAAAAACATGCTTAGTTCATCAAGTATATACAAAAATAACTGCAATGGTAATTACGTTTTGTATTTGATTGAAGACCCTGTTGTTGGACCACTATATTGGTTAGAACAATGGTTACCAACCAATGCTTCAGACAGGCCAGAAAGCTGTAATTGTGCTTACTGTATAATTTATATTGTGCTTCTAACAAGAAAAGCTGAAGTCCATGTCATGCTTTTATATTCATTACACCTGACATGTTGTCCCTAGCCAGAGATATTCAAGCTCAAAATGGTCTTGTATTATATGAACGAAACAGTAAGTGATTTATTTAGGTAGGCATGGGCAAGGAAATGTTATATTCTTGAAAGAGAGTCTGCGTTTGAGCATTTGAATGTTGTAATGTTCCTTGGCCTTCTATTTGTGGGGAGAAATAGAAAAGTTCACTTCCAGCATGGGAGGGGTTGCTAATACTGGTTGCTCTACTGTGCTGGTGTGAATCTCCGCAGTGGGAAGGAGGCTGCTATGAGTTAAAAAAAAAAATTAGAATCACTTAAATGAACTTAATTTTGCAATGACCTCCTGTATATGAGCCTTTATCTCGTTTGCTAATGCTGATAGTGTTTTGTCTCCATCAGGTGACAGAAATGGTGGCAGCATATGGGGAACTGGAGAGTGATCAGGCGGAACTGCCAGGCCACCATCCACTTATAAAGGAATGCATCAGTGACGATGGTTTGTCTTAGCAAAAGCACTTATTCTGTTCACTAAAACCATCTAAAATGTTAGATTATGAGGAGCATATTATATTTGCTTTTTGTGCCATAGAGGGTCCAGATGAGCTTCCCACAGTAGAGGAGGGGGATTTGGAAGGGAACACGTGGGCTAAGCCTCTGGTTCATCTGTGGCAGAGCAGACCTCCCAACTTTAAGAAAGAGAGGGAGTACAACCAGCGCATGGGCTCCAAATCTCCATACTGCTCCATCTGCGCGTTATTCCACACATACCAACAGGTAATCTTTCCCAGTGCAGGCTTAACTCACAAGTACTTATTTACTGTATAATGGACTGAAAAAGGCTATTACTGATTAACCTTAGTTTCCAACCTTCTTTTCCATGGGGGATGCTGCCCCCTTTTGTTTGTTGGGTTGTTCATCTTGTAGCCATGCATCTACTGCTGCTGTAGTCTACATCAGGCTGTTGGGTTCTGTGACAGTCCCAGCAGGTATCACATTCCTTAGCAGATTTTATGAAGATAATGTGTCTTTTAACCTTGGCAAAGGGCCACAGAGGTTGTAAGTGTCCAATTTATCTCTGCTCTTTTGACTCAGGCCTGCTGCCCTTGTATTCAGGTTAACATGACTACATAATGGAACTTTGTACCTGTGATCGGGTTGTGGGTATCATGATGTATCTCTTCTGGGAAGATGCAGTTGAAAGCGGGGTTTTGTGCTTTATCATTGTGGTATTTTGACTAAAGAATGTCTCATGGCATTTCATTAAGAGCTCAGGAAATTGTGACAGCTTGTTTAAAAAGGGTATTTCTCCTTAAACTAAAGCTTTTTTTTTATTCTTTCTGTGTGCTGTAATTGCTGTCAGACTGAGGGTACGAACAATGTCGACAGTCCTGTCAAGGTGGCTGGTGGGCAGATGCGAACCAAACCTCTAATCCCAGAGATGTGCTTCACCACCACTACAGAGGAGGACTCTGAGTGTGAAGAACAGCCTGTTGCACTTTATCTTGAGGAAGATGGAACCAGCCTCCTCATCAGCTGCTCGCAATGCAGTGTTCGGGTTCACACCAGTCAGTACACATATTTGAACTGTGATTATGTGTTCAAATTAGAAATGTAGGCTATGTGTGCTTTGTAAATTTGCCAAATCAACACGTTCTGAGTTAAAAATGGATGACAGATGTTTCACATGACATTATTACAATGCATTGATCAAATGGTG
>JAPMNP010656157.1:0-12434 GCA_029874935.1 Atherina boyeri | reverse complement strand
TCAGTGATATAAGTATTTGAAATGAACATCATTTTTTAATGTTTTGTAACATATCAGCACCATTTAATGATAACTTGAAATAAAAATGATACATAATTCTTACATATGGCTCCTTTAACTGTTGAAATGAGGCCATCATCATATTTGACATCATCTCCTGATACTTCTGTGTCTTCAGTACTCTAAATAATAAGACCTTTGAGAGTATTTTGGGCCTGTAACACTCATGGTTCCCTTGTGTTATAAGACATTATGCTGCTTTACAATGTGATATTTTTTTCATGTGTCTGGCCTTGGACAGGGCACAGCAGGAAGTGAGGCATTTGCCACAGAGGAAATGTCCAACTTGGTCATCTACATCCAACCTGTCAAGTTTAACAGCTTCGAAGGTTCCAAAAGTATGTAAGATTAGCAAACACTTAAACATGTATGACAAAGAAATTCAAATATTTGGCCTTTTCTTTTAAGATAGAAGTAACTAAAGACGTCGTCTGAAAAAACAACCCACATTATGGTCCATTTGTTTTCAAGAGGCTGTAGTCTAGAATATTTACAAGCACACCATTTCCCCCTGATAGTACCTACAGGAAGTCGTTCAACTATATACTAAACTGCTGTATAAGCATCTGTTTATAGACTAAGAATAATTGACCTCGGTGGTTTCAGTCTAGTACTGTTTGATTGCTTTGATCAATATATCCATTTTTACCCACAGAGATCAATCGCAGCTACCAGATGTCATCCTTTGTAGAGACCAAAGCTTTGGAGCAACTGACCAAATCTCCTGTGGAGTTTGTGGAGTATCCTTCTGAATCGTCCTGAGGATTCTGTCATTAAACATACCTCCCCCACTGCTAAAATATAATTAATTACCATGCTTGTGTACCGTCTGCTCTATCAGCCTCATTTCCTTTTTTATGGTAATTACGGTAGACTGAAGTTATTTGTGATCGCTTCTCTGCATTTTCATCGCTTTGCTTCAGTGAATAAATTTGTTTGATGATAATAATGATAAGATAACATGCAGATTACTGTGTGATATTCGGATGCAGTCATTTCGAAGCAGTGATACTAGATTGTTTTCCAAAGTGAGTTGTGTTTTTTCCTGCGGATCATGTGACCCTGTCCTTAACCAGCTCCGTTCAGATACAACAAGCTGCAGTTGAGCAGGATCTACCCGAAAGGCACTCGAGTAGATTCGTCCAACTATAACCCTCAGCTCTTCTGGAATGCTGGCTGTCAGCTGGTAGCGCTCAATTTCCAGACCATCGGTAAGGGAGGATCACAAAAAACATCTAAGTTTTTTTTTTTTTTTAAAGATATTCTTATAAATCTACCTTACAAACAATGTTTAATCCATCATAAATTTGAGAAAGTTGGCTCCATTGCTGAGGTTAGATTTTTTTAGGTTTTTGTCAAAAGAAAACAAAACACCAATATCATTTGTGTACAGATTTATCAATGCAGCTGAACCTGGGCATGTATGAGTATAATGGGAAATGTGGCTACAGACTGAAGCCAGAGTTTATGAGACGGCCAGATAAACACTTTGATCCTTTTACTGAGAGCACAGTCGATGGGATAGTTGCCAACACTCTGTCAGTTAAGGTGGGTGCATGTTTGTTTATCCTTTTGTGCTGGTGTAGCTCCGTCTGTGTGTATCTGATTGCATAACTTGAAGTTATGTGATTAGCATGGTTTACTTATAAGACATGGAAAGATTTGCATGAAATCTTTTTAGGATTTAAAAAAAAAAGAGCATTTAGCCATGTCATGGCAATGCAGAGTCAGTCTGCTCTTGCTATGCTTTTTTCTCGCTCTTCATCTCTAACTCTCAATCATACTTTGTCCTTCCAGATCATCTCAGGCCAGTTCCTGTCAGATAAGAAAGTAGGCACATATGTTGAGATTGACATGTTTGGCCTACCTGTAGACACCAAGAGGAAAGCATTCAAGACCAAGACATCACAGGGCAATGCCATCAACCCTGTCTGGGAAGAGGAGGCCATTATTTTCAAGAAGGTGAAAACAATGTTGTTGCATACATGCCATTTTAATAATTTTCTCTATGAATACTATAACACAGTGCAGAGATCAGACACAGACATGTAATGGTGATATCCATTCCAGAAAGCCTGAAAACTTCCTCTTTTTAGTATTTTTCTTTGTACATTGTTAAACCTTTAGTGTGAATACTCAACTGGGGTCATTTCAAGGGGCATGTTCACGTATTAAGACATTTTAAAATCATCACAGGTAGTGTCTCTCCTTTTACTGTATTTGAAAAATATCTTTGGTTTCTTACAAAACAACTTTCACACATTTCATGAAAGAAGGTGTAAATCCAAGTTAGAGTTTAGTTAGATTCATCACCTTTTTAAAAGAAAAATACATTAACACAATTAAAAAGGTTGTTCATTTTTGGCAAGCTTACATGGAATATTTCCCAATCTCATGCTTGTAAATATAAGTGGACTTTCTGCCTGTTATCTGTAGGTTGTCTTGCCTACACTTGCCTCAATCAGGATAGCAGTGTTTGAAGAAGGAGGGAAGTTTATCGGCCACCGCATCATACCTGTGTCAGCCATCCGCCCAGGTGACAAACTTTTATTCTTATCCAATAAGATCTTAAATTGTAGAAAAATGTTGATTCAAAATAGGTTAAATATCTATTGATAAATGTCAATTATTAGCTTAAACTGTGGCATACAAAGTATTAAATGACACAAAAGAAGGCAGAACATACTCGTGTAGTAATTTGTAGAATATTGCAGCTGTGTTTGTTCCCTAAACAAGCTATACATTTGTTTTGCTATTGTTTCATAACTGATAACCTCAAATTTGACTCAAACCCTGCAGGCTATCACTATATTAATCTAAGGAATGAGAAGAACCAGTCACTGACATTACCAGCACTTTTTGTTTACGTTGAGGTTAAGGACTACGTCCCCGACACATTTGCAGGTAAGTTGTTGTCAGAAAAAATGTATGTTTCACAATAATGCCTGACCCATGGTGGGTGGTACAAACACACTTTCTCCCTGCTCCTTAGATGTCATCGAAGCCTTGTCCAATCCCATTCGCTATGTCAACCTGATGGAGCAGAGAGCCAATCAACTGGCTGCTCTCACTTTAGAGGAGGGAGGAGAGGAGGAGGGGGACAAAGAGGTGTGTGAATGTTTTGTTTATACCAGTCTCTCCACCGTGTGTGCATGTCGGCACACACAGGAGTTTGCTCGGTCTTTGTTTTTATGTGTCATGGATCGGTTGCCAATGGAACCGATCCATGACACGAGATGAAATTGAGCCTGTTCCAGAAAGCAGAATTAACTGAATCTTACCCTGAAATGTGAGTCTTGTTTCTTTGATGTCAGTTTTAGAAAAAAGCAGACAGGAACAAGTAAAGATGAGAATATGGCCAAAAGTTACGTGTTTCAACACTGGGAATGTTTACATAATGTCGAGCATAATACACGAGCTAGCTTAGGAAATGTTCCATCGGTTCAGCTTTTTGATGATCAGTGTTTTATTTGACTAGAACATATGGCAAATTTGTCGTATTTTAAAAGTGATTTCAAAAGTTGTGCATTCTTGACATAGAGGTTGTTGTGGAGACATCTGCTAAAAGGCTAAACAGGAAGATATAATACATGGGTAGCTGGCTGACAACACTGACAGTCATCCACTATCGGAAGTGAAGTAACTTTTTTTTTTCTTTTTTTGGGGGGAATTGAAGTAACTTATCTCACTAGAATGAGTACCAGGTGTTTCAAAAGCGCAGTACTCTGTAGGCGGGCACAGTCCCATGACACTCGCTGTTTGAGTGCATTAACAGGACACACATCCTCTTGCCTCCAATTTAAATACATTTGATTTTTATGGTCTTAGGAAGGGATTTTATTATGTACCGGTAACTGACAATTCCACATACAGTATGATGCTCTGTTGGTTTCATAAGTAAAGGTGTAGGGAAATGTAAGCTTAGCCACCTGGACATTTGATCATTCAAAACTGTATGAAGCATTAACCAACATTTACAGAGACATGGGTTTGATCAAGTTACTTTTTTTTAAAGTAAGGCCAAGGAGACATTTAATAACAAGAGGTTAAAAGCCACAGCACTCGAGAGGCAAAATGATGAAACCACAGCTTGTTTTCACCACAGATTGCCAAATATATTATCAATAGACTGTGAAGCCCCTTTTTATTCCCACCCATGATAAACTTTGCTTGAGCCACAGCTGTTGCAGTATTGTTGCTGCAACTTGAGTTTCATCCAAACATCAACCTGCAGACTGATATTCTGGGTTTCTCCAGGGTGGACATCCTTTCACCGCGAGCTTAATGTTAGAAGCTCAAACCATCACTCATTCTCTTCAGATTTGATCGTTTAGGAGTTCAAATGTTTTTATCAGTAGCTTCTTGGATTGTGCACACAAACTATATGCATAAGTATATGTATGTGGCTGATATGAAACATAGATTTTTTGATAGTGGTTTTGTACAGAACAACTCAACCCTGACTGAGACCGCTACTATTGCCACAGACCTCCAGTTTTCACAGCAACTTTTTGGCATCAGAGGCTCTGAGAGTTTAATAAGTTATGGCATCTTTAGAAAATGTTATGTTATTTAAAAAAAAAAGAAATTATTTATTTTTTCCCATGACAAAAAATACAGGTCCTTCAGTGCATGCACCGCAAGCATGATGAAAACTTTTATTCCTTTACCATTACCATGTTAAACTCTGTAGTGAAACACACACGCACTTTAAAAATGGTTGAATTTCTGCACAATTTTTACTTTTTCTTGTTCTCAAATGTATCATACAGTTTGTATTTTTGGTGTGAGAATTGTAGGTTTAGTAAGCGTTGAATGTGTTCAACTTTGGTTTTTGATAGTGCACCATAATTTTGTTGTTTGCAGTATTCAATGAGAATTAACATCTCATCCCATTATTCTTTGTTTCAAAGCAGTGAGTAAAATATTTCTTTGGAAACATCTCCCACCAATGGCCATCAATGGTACAGCAATAGCAATAGAAAAAAATGTCAACTAAGAAGTTGTTTGTTTTGTTTTGTTTTTTAAATGAAATCGTTTGTGTGTAAAAAAGGGTAACACACATGAGAAGCATTCGTGCCCAAGGTCTATTCATAATAGACTGTGTAAATAAAGATAATGAGAACAAGTAGGACATATAGTATCAAGTATAATGGTATTTTAAAAGATTTAGTGCTCTCAAAATTTGCAGAGAAATATTCCAGTCGTTGGTGCAATGCAACAGTAAAATAAAAAAGGGATGCTCTCTGAGGTGAGATGTGAGTCGAGGCAGGACAGGGTTGTGTTTGATTTTTAGCAAAGGGGCCTGGAAAGGAGGGTTGTCCCTCAGGGTCCTCTTTTATCTGCTTTGCCGGTTGATATGATTACCCACAAGGATTGCTGATGGAGAGATGTTTCATGTTGTGACCATGGCAACAGTGACCAAAAGAGGTAGAGCGTGCAGAGGCAGGGCTTACGGCGGAGAGATAAAAGTAGAGGCTGCAGTCAGAAAGAAAAGGAACAATCTGGCTAGCATGATTAGAACAGAGATTATTTAAAATTGCATTAACCTTTGAAAGATAAGAGTGTGCTGTATGTGAGCTAACAGGAAATTAGGATCAGCTGAGCCTCAGAAGCCATGCTAAGAGTGGGTTACCAAAGCTATGTCTACAAACTGTCCTGCAGGACACAAGTGCAACAAGTGAGACTTATCATATAGAGCAGATGTCTCTAAAACTACATACTGTACAAAAGCAGCTTCTCCACTGTCTGAACTTTCAATGAAATGGACTGAAATGTTTCATGTTCTGGGTACAGGTGGAGGCAGGAAGTGACGCCCCTGCAGAATCTAAAGTGGATCAGAGGACAGCGTTGCCGGCAGAGAATGGACTGAGCCACACACCCATTATTGCCCCGAAACCACCTTCCCTGGTTGGCCACCAGCCTCAGTCTGCAGGTACTATAATGAAAACATAGAAATGAACCACTTACTTGTAAAGATGAACAAAAGCCATTTCAGTAAATTTCAAAGATGTTTCATCATTTATTCACATAACAGACTCTTTGTTCAATCTGTGAACTTTTTTGGGGAACAGGCTCATTGAAACCATCGGTGAAGACCGAAGACATCATACAGAGTGTTCTCACTGGTAATATCATGTTCTCTTATCTATTACAAAGCGCTTATGGCGGTCTTTCATCTGTGGTTAAGGATTTTATTAGTTTGATCATGTGCTTAACTAGACATTACTTGAGCTTTTGACTTCCAGACGGATTAATTTTGGATTTCGTGTACTGGGTACTCGTGGGAACATTTTGAACCGAAACATTTTCACAGGAATATTCAGTTAATCATTCATGCATTCATTAGTCCTCCTTTTTCTGCAAGTTTTTCTTTTCATTAAAACTTACTTAACCCAGGGAATTCCACTGATTAAATATGCTTAATCGGTATTTTGCTAATTATCACGATTTTATCAAAACCATTTTTGTCATCTGTTGTTGTCATTTTTCTCTGTGATCTTCCATCCTTGCTCTTCAGAGCTAGAGGCTCAGACACTGGAGGAATTGAAACAACTGAAGGGCTTTGTTCGAGAGCAGCGAAAACAGTACAAGGATATGAAGGAGCTGGTTCGCAAGCACCACCGTAAGACCAGCGAGATGATTAAGGAGCACACAGCTCGTGTATCTGAGCTGCAGAGCCAGCATCAGCGCCGGCGCTCAACCTTACAAAAGAGTCACAAACGAGATGGTAAGAAAAGGTAGGTAGACCCTCATGATCTCGTCAGACTGTCCTATATTTGTTTGTCCTCTTCTACTATCTTTATTCAAAGGGAATCAACATGAAAACTACAGCTGAGAAAAATGAGGTTGTTGGCTGTTTCGCAAGTTATTGAAATGTAGACGGCATCAATGATAATATTTCATCCACAGACTTCAGTTGCCAGTTAGCGTTTTCAAAGAGAAGAGGAGGGTTTGGGCATTAGGGACAGAACGTCCCATTTACAAGCGCTTATGAGTGTAATAACCACCGTTCTCTCTTCACCACAAAGAGAAAAACAAGCAACACTCTAAGTTAGAGGCATTCCATTCACTTCTCCTTTAACTTAAAAAAAGGCCGTTTCCATGAGAACATTTTGTCCAGTGCTACAATCTGTTCTCCCGCTACGATCTCTATGTGCCCCATCTGAGGGAGAAATCCAGCTGTGGGAATACTTTAAAAAGAAAACAACAGTCCAACACCACAAAGTGACTTGTAGCACATCTTTATTTTATTCAGTACACTGAGCTGTATTTAGTCAATCGCACAATACACTCCACATGCAGAGGTTCCTGTCTTCAGGAAGAAATGATGAAGTATGTGTAGACTGTGCAGCAGATTTTGCTCCAAGCCTCCGGGACTTGTTCAGCGCTTACAGAAGTGTCCATCACTCACTCATCACACAATTCAAACATGTTCCTTTTAAAAAGGGTTCCTTCATTTTGTTTAAAGTACATTTAAACACTAACATTAATTTTCCTCTTGAGAAAGTTGTCAGCAGACATAAGATATGCATTAGGGAATCTGAAGTCATTAAAGCTCTGATAACACTAGTTTCATTTATAGACAGACATAGATTGCCTGCATTTATTGACTTATCACTTTAACAGATTTCTTATCTACCGGATGTTTTCGTGTGTCTGTGTGTGTTTCGGTTGTGTGTTTGTATGTTTGTCTCCAGTCGCTCCGAACACTCCCTGTCGACACTGGACCAAGAACTGTTTGAGCTGGACCAGGAGTGCAGCCAGAGACTGGCAGAGCTAAAGGAGCAGCAGCAGCAGCAGCTCCTCACGCTTCGCCAGGAGCAATATTACAGTGAAAAATACCAGAAGCGAGAACACATAAAGCAGGTACTCACTCAGAAATACATGCATATATAGATGTTAGAGCAGCTGGGTTGGCCTGTGGTTCGGTAAATAGAAGGAACAGGAATGCTCTTGTGCTTTTTATTTACCATACATATCATTTCCAGGCTGCATTTTTCTTTTCTAACTAAGTTAGAAGACCATTTTATTTAATATTCCAATCAAATACGCATGCGGGACTCCAGAACACTACAGTATACTTTTTGTTGTGAAATACTCTCTTAGATAATTGAGACCTAAACATCACTGTTTTATAGCTAATACAATACTGTAATGTTTTTAAACTCATCAGTAGGTATACTTTTTTTTGTTTGTTTTTAATTTATTTAGCATCAACCAATACATAAACAGAAATAGAAAATAGATAAAAAGCAACAAAACACAGAAGACGTACCAAACAAACAGGCAAAACCAAAAGAAAACCAGCACAAAAAAAACAAAAAAAAAACACTACTGTGTTTGTCAGTGAGTATAAAGTGCTTACTAGTACAGTATGTGTGTATCGTGTACTGGCCATGCTAATGTAACATAAAAATATTAGTAATTGCATATTTTTCATAATAATACTACTACTACTAATAATAATGACGGTATTAGAAAATAAATCCATGCTCTATGATCCTCTTGGTTATTGTTATAAGTTATGATTAGAGCCATGATCCTGATGTCCATAACAATGAGATTGGTAGTTTATAAATTATTACTACTAAAAGTGAGATATAGTAAAAGTGGTAGTAGTGGCTGATCATGTTAAAAATATATACGCACACATACACCTGCACACAGACACCTACACATGCAGTCTTATAACACACATGTGTAATTTTATTTAGATATAATTTATTCATGTACATATTTTTTGATTATTATTTTTATTTTATTTTTTTAGGTATACTTATTATGTTTGATGTCATTACCCTCTCATATACCGAGAGATAAATTATGATATGACAATGTAATTCATGCCGTCGCAGCATTTCTTTATCTTCTTTTCCAGAGTTTTTAATACCAAATCAGTGTACCCAAATAAACATCACATGTGAACATATATAATGCAAACAAGTACATGCTGTTTGCATTAAAGGTTAAACAGGTGCCACACACTGACAGTCGCTTGCTCTGACTTGTTTTGGATTTGCAATGTAATGATGGTTTCCTGCTTCCCTAAAGCTCTGAGAAGCCAGCACAAACATGTCAAATGAATGCTGCAAAAACTCCTGGTCATCCCCCTGTAGAATATTACAGATATGATTATGCTGCCTGTGCTCATGTTCTGTTGTGTGGGGTGGAAAAATAAATGTGTTCTGCTCCAGTGCATCTGCACAGTGAAGGCAGCTGAGGTATCAGAAAGGTTTAGCCAAGCGCAAGGCAGCAAGCACAGTGGATTGACTTGTTTACCGAGCTGAATGTTTAATTATAATCAGAAACACAAGTGAAGTGTTAACTGAAGTAAACCCTGAACAAAATCAGATGTTTTCTTTCTCTCTTCACTCCGTTTTGTCCTTGTTGTCCCTAATTGTCTCTCTTTGTTACTCCCCAGCTGGTTGAGAAGCTGACAAGCATAGCAGAGGAGTGCCAGAGTGCTCAGCTCAAAAAGCTCAGAGACATCTGTGAAAAGTAAGCTTGTCTGTTGCAAACAACTTGCACAAACCATATACAAACAGAGAAATCCTCAAAACATTTTAAACTCCTTTTTTTGTCATTTCTCCCACCATCTGTAGAGAAAAGAAGGATCTAAAGAAGAAAATGGACAAGAAAAGGCAAGAGAAGATGAACGAAGCCAAGTCTAAAGACAAGAATGTGACAGAGGAGTAAGTGAACAGTTTAAATAATGTGTTTTTCTTGTGCGGGGATGGACTTTATCTTTAATCACCACTAGATGTCACCACAGACTAAAGATGTTGCTTATTTGTGATTTGTTGCTCCACACAGAGAGAAGTTAGAAATCAACAGATCATTTGTCAACGAGGTGGTGCAGTATATCAAACGGGTAAGCAAGGTTACGGCTATTGTCTGTTTTTTATTCAGAACTCAGTTGACAACGTTTCAACTTGTGCACTTGCTTTATATTCACATTGATGTCATTTTCTCCAATTACACATATCATCTATATTTGAGGGTATATTTGTATCATAGAATACATGTAAGCTGTGTATTTATGTGTTTGTAGTTGGAAGATGCACAGAGTAAACGACATGAGAGACTTCTGGAGAAGCACAAGGACATCCGGCAGCAAATCTTGGATGAAAGGCCAAAGGTGAGGCTGTATTTGAGATCACTGACATATTTGTCATTTCTTTGCAGGAAGTGAACAGGTGGGATTATGATGGCTGCATCATGCTTTCAATCAAATCCCTAAAAGAGTTCAGTTTGGATAATTAGGATGCCTGGTGTGCAAGGCTAGTTCTTAAACACTGTGCATTTCTGACATATTTAAATACAATTGCTATTAGTTAGAATTGATACCCATTAAGCTCCTTTCTCAAATGTTGATACAATTTCCTGAGGTCTGACCAAAATGTTTTTGATATGATTTTTCCAGAATACAACAGAGAGACACTCGTATTCTCTGCCTTTCTTGATATTGGTTAAACTCAGCAATCCTTGAAGCACTTTATGACCATGTATCTAAACATACAGTAAATAGCCTGAGAACTAACACATAAAGAGCAAACCAGGCTCAAACTACTGCCCACAGAACTGATAAGATAAAAACATGATACATTTTTCTGTTTCTAAAAACATTATTTACCCCTCACCTGCAGTTCTACCACAGAAATTGAAAACAGCAAATCGACTGTTTAATATTTAAGGCAAAAATCATATCCACTAAAAACCTAGGCCCTTATTTATCAGTCGTTTGTAGAAACTGTCGTAAATTACAACATTTTGTACAATGTACAAAATAAATCCAAAAGTGCAGAAACCAACTGAGTTTTAAGCCAACCAAACATCTCTGTTTAGTTCACTCATTCAAGTTCAGTTAAGATTAATTTTAAGAAATACATTTGAAGCACACTTGCAAAAGTGTAAGAGCAGAAGATGAAATTTTAACAACCCTTTGAAACAATACACTGCATACAAAAACTTGTTTAACTAAAAAAAAAAAGAAAGATTGCTGCAGAGAGTAAAAAGATCAAGGGGAGATGAGTAATTTTTTAAAGAGGATGTTCACTGGAATAGTGGTTAATATAATTTTGCAACACAGATCCCATATCACGGCAGAAATATATCAGGATCTCTCTCAGGAAGCAGCATCTGATTAGAAATTAGCTCAGTAATCAGATTAACTGATCATCTGACGCTCACAATGGACCACAGCATTTGATAAGGTCAGATCAATGATGCTCAGTTCTCACTGGTCTTCTGCCACAGGTGTCTATTGTTGGTTTTGAAAATTAAGCTACAGGTTTGGTTTTTATTTTTCTAATTACTAATTGATTACTAATTGAGAAATTATTATTTTGATGAAATACAGAATGAGGATTTGTAAGTTTAAGTGCAAGATGGTGAATTCCACACTGCATGTGTATAAGAATGGCTGATAAATGAAGGCCCTGGTCTTCATTGCAAGTCCATTTCTCTGTATTTTGTTTACGTTTTGAAGTGATTAATATTAAGCTTTATTTTCCAAATGCCTGCTTCCAGTTTATGCTGCTTGTTACAAATAGAAAATTAAGATTTTCAACCTCCTGCAGGGAAAAAACTAACGCCAATAACAAGATGGATTTCCTATTTGAGATGTGAAACATCAGACCGGTAAACATAGCAGGATAAGTTTGTGTATTTTTTATTAATTAAGTTAATGCTCTCCTTTCTCAGGTACAGTGAATGCAACATTTTTTCAGTTGAAGCCCAGTGGATATGGACAGTTGGGCAAAAAAGTATTTGACAGCCACTGATTCTGCAAGTTGTCCCACTTAAAAAGATGGGATAGGTCTGTAATGTTCATCATAGGTACACTTCAACTGTGAGAGACAGAATGTAAAAAAGAAAACCAGGGAATGACATTGTATGATTTTTAAAGAATTTATTTGTATAACGGTGCAGAAAATAAGTATTTGATCGATAACAAAAGTCCCCCTTAAATACTTTATAATGTAATCCTGTTGGCAATGACAGAGGTTGTTTCCTGTAGGTCTTCACCAGGTTTGCACATACTGTAGTTGGGATTTGGCCCATTCTTCCATGCAGATCTTCACAAGCCGTGATGTTTTGGGGCTGTCGCTGGGCAACAAAGACTTTCAACTCTCTCTACAGAATCTTTGTAGGATTGAGGTCCGGAGACTGGCTAGGCTACTCCAGGAACCCTGAAATGCTTTTTACGTAGCCACTCCTTCATTGCCCAGGCGATGTGTTTGGGATCATTGTTATTCTGGAAGATCCCGCCATGTTTCATCCTCAATACTCCCACTGATGGAAGGAGGCTTTTGCCCAAAATCTCAGGATACATGGCCCCATTAACTCTCCTTATAGGTACCATATGTAAG
>JAPMNP010656147.1:0-12201 GCA_029874935.1 Atherina boyeri | reverse complement strand
TGAGGCACTTTGTGTTACTTGTTTTTAGTATGAAAAGTGCCATACAAATAAAATTTGATTGATTGATTGATTGATCTACACTCACAGACATCTAGGAACCCACAGTACATGTATGTGCTCACAATAAGCATTTCAATTCAGCTCCCAAGTAGTACTTGCACATTTACACATATTTGAATTTTGCTGATGGTACATAGTTGAATGAGTGCTGGTGGTTTAACACTCAAACAAATACAGATCAACTCAAAAAATTTTGACGAACAGGAGCAGTTGGTTACAGACTAGGAGTTGGTTCTTTAAAAAAAAAAAGGAGTTGGTTCTTTTTCACTGAAGCTAAATACAATCTGAGGTTATCTTTCAATGTTCACACGTCTTATCTGGTTCTCACCTTGACTCCAGCTGACTGAACCAGCTAAAGTCACAGCAACAATATTTGAGCATGCTCCTCTTGATGTGATCAGTCTTGACCCTTTAAGCCCTGCCACATCTTGAATATACGATGCAGACATATTGTGTGTTTTAGCGTTTGTATGCGGCGTTAATAAAATGTGTACAACACAACAAGGCAGTTTGTGGTAACAGTCCTGTCCTCTGACTCATTATGCCCTTGTTTTACTCCTCCTTTTCTGCCTTCTGACCACTTTTTTTTCTCTTAATTACTTTATGTTGCTTTACTTTTCATCCCATCAATGTTCTTTTTTTCGTTTATATCCCCTCTCTCATTCTTACTGCCTTTTCCCCTCCTAAAAACCTACAGGACTGAATTTTTCCACATACCAACTTAGGTTTGTGTGTCTCTCATACATGCACATATTTATACCCAAACCCTATTTTTCTGCCATGGGAGACCGTGCCTGTTTGATTTATTTCTGAATGTGTGGTTAAACAAGACAGCCTGAGGAATTTCTCTCTCTGTTTTCTCTCTCTGTTGTCTGTGCTTCCTCAGTGGGCTTCGACTTAGCCAAGGGGAATGGGGAAGTTACCAGGGACGATTTCAACATGCATTGGTTACATAGAGAGATCCTTTAAGAGTTTCATGTTTTGCTTTTAACAAAGAATACCCAGTTTCAGACTTGTACATTTTCCAAGAGGTTGTGTTGCCATCTGATGTAATGAATCCCTCTTCATGACTCACACAATAACTCATGTTCACTTTAGCATGAAAACAGGGAGAGAGATAATCAATTCAGACCAGATGAAGCTCATGTAGACTCGAAGGTAAAAACACACTGAACTGAAGTAACTGTTGTTGAATTGTATTGCTGGATTGTTGAAACTCAATGTGTGTATTTGTATTACAGACTGAATGTGACCCGGAAAAAGGTTTGGAGATGAGGAAGTGGGTCCTGTCTGGGATCTTGGCGACAGAGGAAACATACCTCAGTCACCTGGAGGCTCTGCTGCTGGTGAGAAAACTCGTGGATTACACATGATATACCCATGATGACCAGTATCATCATGTTTAATTTAATATACAGTATTTCCTTTTATTGGTGATTGTAGATGCATCAGTAAAGTAAGAATGAAACATGGTAATGTGATAAAGCGAGTTTGGTTTTTATGACAAGAATACAAGTGATAGCAATCAAAATAATGGAAAACCATGAAAAGCAGACAAGCAGTAACATATTTGCTTTCTTTTAATGAGGATTTTAGTGATTTCAATCATATTTGTTCAGTGGAGTTCACCTCCGACTGTGAGGACCGTAGCAATAATCCACAGATCTGTCAGATTTATTAAACATTAGGGAGACCCTTGAGTCCAGTGGATGGCTGCAGTGTTTTATTTAACATGTCATTCCTCCTGGTTAAAGGTGATAACCTTTCCCTCTAAGGGGAATACAAGGGTACCCAAATCATGCCGACCATACCCGTCCACAATATAGTGAAGCAACCAGATCACCTCACTTTAAGGGACAGTTCACTCACCCATTTTCTCCTGGTGCACATCACACACACACTCACCTACTTCTTAAGATATGGTAATGGAAGATTTGATATTTTGTCTCTCTTCATGTCACTCAAATTCCATTTTATTGTGGCCATTAATGTAGCTCTGTTGATTACAATTTCTGAGCCTGTTTTTAATAATTTATTTTAAGTTAGTCTTTTTTCCTGTAAATGGCAAGCCAGTTTAGCAGTTGAACTATCTTTCTACATTACTTCCAGCTTCTACTATCTTCATACAGTATTAGACTAAAATGGGTCTTCTAAGACATTATTGTACCATGTAGTCCATCTGTGTGGAATCATTTGAACCATTTTTTATACAAAGATGCCCAGCGAAGCATCTTAACACCTGTTGCTTGCTTTGTTTGTTCCTCTCAGCCCATGAAGCCTCTGAAAGCTGCCGCTACAACGTCACAACCAGTGGTCACCGTGGCCCAGATTGAAACTATTTTCTTCAAAGTGCCTGAACTCTACGAGATCCACAAGGAGTTCTACGATGGACTTTTGCCCCGTATTCAGCAGTGGAGCCACCACCAGAGAGTGGGAGACCTCTTCCAGAAACTCGTAAGGCTTTTTTCGTGCACATGGACAATCAAAGTTGGGCTGGGCTGCCAGCAGTTGTGGTGTGTGTGGACTCATGACAGCAGCTAAGTCCCAGGGTGTAATGGCCCGACATTACCCCTAATTAAAGTGACAGCGCGGGGCAAACGGAAAGGTTGACAGCGTTGGAAAGGACAATCAAGGTTTACTTTCGACATTTATGGTTTATGGATATGCACCTAAAGCAAAACAAACAGAGCTGGAGTGGTATTATTTATAGTAATGTTGTTTCTTTAGAAGGCTTTCAGAGGCAGGATCCTGTAGCTAAATTCGATAAACTGATGAAAAGTTGATTAGTAGTGATGCTCCCCTTTGTCATTTTAGAATTAGACAAATCAAATCAAATGCATCTTTCCCGTCTCCCTATTTCTGTTCTATTTCTGTCCTACAGCAGTTTCTGCAAAGGATGTTGAGGCCAAAATGTACAGTGCACTGGTTCTGTTTAATCATTTTCACAGTGGGTCAATTAACTCACAATGAATCATTTGTTAATTCTCTCAGAAATACTGCTCCTCTCCCACTGGTGTGTCCCTTCGCTTCTCTCCCTCTTAGACTCAATTATGCTTGAACGCACACATGCACACATATGCACGTACACACACACACACACACACATACACACACACATACACACACACACACACACACACACACGCTCACACATACAGAGGGAGGTGCAGGCATGCTTCACAATGCCCCCTTTCTGCCTCAGGCAGCTGAGGCCATGGCAGCACTGTGTGCTTTGTGTCTCGAAGAAGCTGCTATAAATAGGAGCTTCTTTTTCTCACAGACACACACATACACACTCATTCTTATTAATTTATCTCAGGAGTCCCCCCCCCCGGGCCGCAGATAAGAAATCAGGATTTAAGATGTATCTTTTGCTGTCAAGTAGGTGCATGTGAAAATCCAATTTGGATCAAATTCTGGCAATAATCAAATTAAGACAGTTTGACCGGTCCAGATTTTAATCCTTCCCCTTGGCTGATTAGGCTTCCATCCGACAAAACTGACCCAAAATCGGTCCCAAAAAAAGATTCGATGATATGTTTCTGATGAGGATAGTGAAGAATAATGTTAAAGA
This sequence comes from Atherina boyeri, assembly GCA_029874935.1. Taxonomy (NCBI): domain Eukaryota; kingdom Metazoa; phylum Chordata; class Actinopteri; order Atheriniformes; family Atherinidae; genus Atherina; species Atherina boyeri. The sequence continues at coordinate 8,567 of JAPMNP010656147.1, read as the reverse complement.
TATGGCGGAAGATTTTCCTGAAATTCAGGAAAGAACCGCCCTCTCCAATTTTTAAAAAAAATGTGCATGTGCAACACTGGTCTTGTTTCTCTCTTCTGAGGCCTTTCTCTTCTTCTCATACACTTCAAAGACACTTTTTGAAAGTGTGCATGCACAGAAAGCGAAAACTATCCTAGAAAAGAGCACGCATAACAGTATTACGTCAAATTCTCCAGAATGATTGACAATTAGGAGGACCAATCGACTTGATGATCCACCCGGAGATATAACATCCTCCGCCATACCTTTAAGAGTAGATTAATTATTGACTCTGAGAAGAGGTAAGGAACAATGCTGCCCATTTGGTCAGTAAATTGTAACAGAACTACAGCACACTCTTCATTAGTGGACCCTAGAGATGTAAAGAGCAAGGCTGAATGAAGTGAATATCTGGTTGAATGTGATATCAAGAAAAAGAAGAAGAATATCTTTAACATAGGACCTTGAATTGGAAAATTAAGTGAATATTTACTTAGACTAGAGTCAGTTTGTCTGAAGACCTTTTTTTGTCTAGTTTAACCATTACATCAATCAGGTGAAGACCTTTCTTCTTCACTCTGCCTTCTCTATCAACCTCGACAATCTTGAGTCTGCAGTCGCCGTCTTTGTCACTCCTTCATGAGTTCATAGAAGTGTTTTTACTGTACACAAACACATACACACCCATACACATGCTCACACTCAAAACTGTTTTTACCTCATTCCCTCTCACTCTCTAAATAGCAGTTAATAAAAACCAGGGGAAGAAGAGGCTAAGCCTGGGGATGAAAAAGCTGCATTATACCCGCTCAATTTAAATGAGGAGGGAGAGATTAGATGGGAATAGAGGAGGTGATGCTCGCAGCCCGACAGCATTTGGGGGAGTATGGATGTCTGAGAGAGGATGGGAGCCGACATGGCAAGTAGATTTAGACTGCCGCAACTCTGATAGAGCTGTCTCACCGTGACTCTGAAATCTGTGAGGGCTTAGGAATCATGAAACATCAGCACGAGGATGGTGAGAAGCAGAGAAAAGAGAAAGAGGCAAAGCGTCAGTGACAGGTTGTGAGTACGAATGTCAGAGGGAAGTGTTTGAAGACTGAAAATAGGGTTGTGATTCTGCTCCTCTTAAACACTGGCTTCTTACTTGGTGGAAAAGGGGGAGGTTTTGAACAGCAAAGGTAGACAGGCTAACAGATACAGTTCCTTTGAGTGTTTTCTTCATAGATGGAGCACCAAAAATACATCAGCATCCCCATTATGCATCATGCAGGCTGATGTTGGCATCAAACTCAAAGTGCAACTACACAGTCTCACAGAGCTGCTAGCATGTCACATGCTTCATTCTATCCATTTTCTATGAGGATATCTATAAATTAAACAGCACTTTTTCTCTTTTTAAGAAATGATCTTGAGGCTGTCGGAGCACTTTTTAACCCAGGCTAAATTCTGCCTTTTCATATTATGACTGTAGTCTGTCATGAGCCTGTTTGCGTAATGTTGTTTTCTGCTGTGGATTACACTCCTACTCTCACACAGCGCAAATCCCGAGCTGAGAAAACCTAAGCACTTCTCCTTTATCACTCAAAGCCGTTTTCTGCCATGACGGTGTACCGTAGCCACACTCGGTAAGCCTCCGTGCCGTAACGCGTAGCTCTGTGGATGTAGCCGGCAGACATGTGGGCTCTGTTCCCCATGCAGTCAAACTGTCACGCTCTGAATGGCCTCCACTGTGGTGCAGATTGTGTGGCCCAGGGCAGGACAAGGGATTGCAGGATCAGAAAAGCAGCATTACTTCTCACCTTCCTCCTTTTTCTCTCTTTCTGGTGTAAAATATATGTGCGCAAATCATCATTTTGGGATAGTTTTATGCTTGAAATCTTACAATTAAGGACTGATTTCAGTCCTTTTGGATTGTGTTCTGTCAAAGCCGTATATAGCCTTTACTTACACAAAGAGAGATCTGTCACACTATGAGTGTATTGTAAATACCAACGATAATAAAGTAAACGTTAACAATGTTTAGAAAACTTGTGACTATACATTCCAGCTAGAATCAGTTCTCCCACACCACGTGAAGCAAAGACCATGTGGTCATCGCTGAAGAAGAAAAAAAAGGAAGATGATAGAAGATGAATAAGCTTTAAGATGTAGAAGTGGTTAAGTGCAGTGGGTTAAAAATCCCATTTTAAACTCAAGTGAAATCATTTTGTATGGGTAAAGTCTGTACCCTCCAGGTATTACTGTTGAAGTCGCACCATTAGTCAGCCAATGTTTTGCTGTGACCTCTCTGAGAGCATATAAAGTACAGCACTCATAGACTCTGGCACCATGGTGCCACTATCCACTCCAAGATCCCATGAGGATTCAGCAAATTAGACTGCTGATATATAAGAAAGAAAGAGCAAGGTCTCTGCCCTCAAAGCGCAATAGCACAGTGTGCACGTGTGCGATGGCTGTTTCAAGCCACTATATTAAAAGAGCTGAAGGACTACAGCGGACAGAATTCATACAAAATCTGGCTATGAGTTGCCTTTCTGAAGAATTTCTCAGTGGTTCATTTACATTTTAGAACAGAACTGCAGTGAACGAATCTGAAAATATCTAAATTTATTTGTTTCAGAGCTCTTTGTGGTTCCACTAGTGGTTTCTTTTATTTTACTCCCTATTTCATTCAACCACCACCACTACTCTCTTTCTTCCCTGTGCTGTATTTATTTTAGACTTTTCTCAGCTGGAATATTATCTGCTCTCAGGCTTAAATTCTCTTAATAATGAAAACGGAATCATAACTGATAATGTTGCTGCGCAAAAAGAGGTCTGACAACAGCACAGCAGCAGTGAGATTCCCAGAGCAGTCAGGGAGGGGGGTTGCAAGATATACCAGCAAAGCTATTGTATTATGATCGATTCCCGTGTTGCAGAGAGATGTTGCAGTGCAACTGGAAAGTGAATGACACAGACACCATATGTTCATCTCCTATTCTTTTTACCAAGTTTTGTCTGTGAAGGCTCACTCTAGGCTTATCTATAAGAATGAACATGATTTTGTTCGTGGTCGGGTTTTTTCTCCATAATTTCTATTAGTGATGATATGTTGAACACTTTGTTTAGTGACAAACTGGGTGCACTCTATTTCTGTTAAGCTTTCAGATAAAGTTGTAGAGACACTTTTTCTGAAAGTCTGTCTGATAATCTGACTTCTCAGTTCTGGTTGTAGCTGATACAGATGATGGCTAGAAGTGGGAATGAAATCATTTATCTAATGAGAAGAGTGGACTCTGACTCTCTTGGGTCAAAAAAGGTCTGAAATGTGGCAACAGGATAAGACCTCTTCCAGTACAAATTCAAGATTATTATTACTAGATTTGACTTTTTTTTTTAGAATTCTGTTTGTGTGTGTCTGGCTCTCAGCAATTCCCACAGAACCCGTCTCTGCTCCACTGTACTCCCTCCTCCACCAGCTTTTGTTCAGGAGAATTGATTGTCCTTTTGTTCGCAGCTGAGATGGATCACAGCGCTGACAAGCAGCGTTTACTGGAGTTTTGTTGAGCCATCGAGCTTCCTAAATGTGCTTTCATAGTCTGTGTTACACTAGTCATTAATTACTCAACCCAGATCTGTGCAGGTCTCGCTAGTTGCTATGACAATAAGCTGCAAAAACCTTGAAGTTAAAAACTGTTGTTGTTATCCATCTCTTTCATTTGCTGTTTGTTTCATTTGATTTTTTACAGTTCATACACAACATCTTAGAAACTGCAGACTAGATGAAATCACTTGTCTCAGATATGATATTTGAAAGGTATTTTATTATTACATTTTGGCACTCTTGAAATTTAGAGTTGGACAAATTTACAGTTACTGGACTGAAACTAACTGATATACAATATGTCAACGTGCCACATTTAATCATTGAACCATACACTTTTTAATCCATTCATTTTTTCCCTGCTCTCCACTAGGCTAGCCAGCTGGGAGTTTACCGAGCCTTCCTGGATAACTACGAGCTGGCTGTAGAGACAGTAGAGAAATGCTGCCAGGCCAACACACAGTTTGCCGAAATCTCAGAGGTAAGATGGAGGAGTTATTGCTTTTACTCACAGGTACTAATAGACTATTTTGTGGACTTTATTTGGACATTAGCAGCTTTTTCACACATTTTCAGTCCTGTGGTTATTTCAGTTAACACTGAATCATTCCAACATAACAAAGGCACCGAAATCAAGTGAACAGTGTCTATAATGTGTCTACACATTACAGACAACTAACAATTATCTAATATCTTACAAAGGATAGGATACAATTTCACATATATCTTACATCCATTTCTTTGGTTGCATCTAAGCAAAATAAGATAAAGAACACAGCCAAGGTGGTTTTTAAAGAGCTATTAGCTACAAACCTGCACATCTTGGCATGATGTGTTGAGTCCTTAATAGATTTTAAGGCCGTGTCTGGAAAACTCTCCACAACAGATGAACTGTATCTAAAAGTGTCTTAAAGAAACCAAGCACAAACTGAAACAGGGCTTGAAGAGATGCATCTGGACTGTTATTTGATCCATCTAATGTCCACTGAAGCCTCCGCAGGAATGGCCTCAAAGAACGGGTAACGGTTGAGAATCCATTTTTCAGGAGGGAAAACGGGGAGAAAAGGCTGCGGTACCAGACTGAAAATCAGTGGTAGCAGGTTGTATGGAATGATGAATCGTCCTCAGATCCATGACCTCAACATTGTTGATACAACTTGCCAGAGAATGGAACAAGAAGCAGCCAACGCTCATCGAAGAGCTTTGAAAAGTCTGTCAAGAAATCTGGAGAACTATTCCTGATGACTGCAAAGAAATGATAAGAACGCTTGTCTTATAGGGTTCTGACTGTGTTAAAAAATAAAGATGGTTATTGAAAATATTAACTGTTAAAGGTATGGCGGAGGATGTTTTACTTCCGGGTGGATCATCAAGATGATTGGTCCTCTTAATTGTCAATCATTCTGGAGAATTTTACGTAATACTGTCGTACGTGCTCTTTCCAAGGATAGTTTTTGCTTTCTGTGCATGCACACTTTCAAAAAGTGTCTTTGAAGTGTATGAGAAGAAGAGAAAGGCCTCAGAAGAGAGAAACAAGGCCAGTGTTGTGCATGCATTTTTTTGAAAAGTGGAGAGGGCGGTTCTTTCCTGAATTTCAGGAAAATCTTCCGCCATACCTTTAAGCTTGTAAGAATAGTGCAAATTGTATTTCTACTTATGTTTACACATGTTGTGATGAATTGCTGCACCTTTTACATATTTTCTTTGCAGTATAAATAGAAATGAGGTTTAGTTCATCGCGTTTGCACTGTATTGTGTATCTAATCAGACAAAAGTAAAACAAATACTCAGATTAGCAATCCTCAGATATGTAACTCATAATAACATAATAACTTTCCACAGTACAACAGAAGATGAGTGTCAGATTGTTGATGTCTTTTCAGCTTTACAAACTTATGTTTCTGAGAATAGTCATCACCAAGACATGTTATTTCATGTGTTATTCTTGAAAAGAACAGTTCCTCAGAGGTGTTGGAGAGTCTGGAAGAGTTGCAAGTGCTTAGCAGTCCCTGATGTGCTGTACTGCAAAACACACTTCCATTATTCACCCACACAGTCATTTTCATGCATTTAAATTAGAATGTGCTGAATATTTCTATACAAATACACCCAGAAGAAATTTAGTGTGTGAACCCATGTGGATATTATTGTTTGGCTTGATATCATCCTCAATCTGCACCTTCACTACACAGTCTTAATGTCAACATGTATCTTTTTGCTACATTTCCAACTGCTTTATGAATTCTTTTTTTTGTTATTCTTTTTTATTGTGGGCAAACCATGTAAAACATTCAGGTTCAGATCGCAAATGTAGTTTTGGAGGCTGTTACAACAATCATGACCAAGTTAAGCTTTAAAGGAAAAGTACCGTTTTTTAAACCTTATTTATGGCATGAAATATGTTCATAAACTCACCCAGACAATTTTGGAGTTATTTGAAGTCTATCAAGAGATATTTACTGTAGATCCATCATGCTGGCGTATAAATCCATTCAATGGAAGTTGTCGGGGCAAGCATTTCATCCTATAAATAAGACATTATTTGCCACAAAATGCCTCCATTTCACCAGTGTCTAATTATTAGTTGCTGTAATATCCCTCTGTGCCTTCAGAACGGCTTTGTTGTCATCCGAAACCATAGATATAGAGACACAAACCAGCTACGATGACAACACTACATAAGAAATTGCCTCTGACTATGCTGTTGCCCCGACAACGCCAGCGCGATGGATCTAAATATCTCCCGATAGATTTCAAGTAACTCCAAAATTGTCCGGGTGAGTTTATGAACGTATTTCATGCTATAAATAAGGTCCAGGTTTAAAAAAACCCGGTACTTTCCTTTAACATGGGTTTATCTGTGTACAGAGCAGCTGCATTAATGTCTTTATATGGACTCTTTAAAAACAAACTAAAGTTTAAAAGTACAACCATGAACAGTATTTTTGTTATGCAATTTGGTTACCAAACCCTTGAGCTTCTGAATAATTTCTTCTTCTTTTTATCAAGTGGGTGAAACTAGCTGATATGTAAGTCTTCGTTTCTGTTTTATGAGGTCTGCTAGTCAGCATTGAGGTTGGTATCTACATGCCGGATGGGGAATTCATCATGTAGGGTTGTTAATGGTCTAAGTAATGATGCATGACTCTGAGCCATCTGAGCATGATGGAGGGGAGAAAAGCTGCTGAGGATGGCATAATTAATCTGGAAGTGGATGACCTCAGAGCTATGGCAAATATAATAACCTTGCCATGACTTCATGTTGCTTAACCATACTGAGCTGGTTTTTAAATCTCCCTTTAAACTGTTTTTATTTTTACTACACTCTTTCCAAACAGAACTTGAAGGTGCGGAGCCCTAAAGACTGTAAGGAGACAGCCAAGAACTCTCTAGAAGGTCAGTCATGTTGTGTTATACTTAAAATTATTAAAATATAATCCATATTTGAATCTTTACATATCACATATGATATTAATGCAGTCAAATGAAAGATTCAGTGTGGTTTCTGTCTAATTTCATCCGCAGCTTTGCTGTATAAACCAGTGGACAGAGTGACTCGCAGCACGTTGGTGTTGCATGTAAGTATGAGACAGTGTAAGCCTTGGAAAGCTCTTCCTGTACTAGTACACACTGTTTTGGGAACATGATGAAAGTTTACCTTACTTTACAGAATCTGAATTTCAAGATCTGCCCTTGGAATTGATTTTACGATTGCTATTACTGTGATGTGTCAGGACGTTAGCTAATTGCATCTATTATTGGATGGGTATCTTAGCCACTGGTTTTGAGAAGTAGGATGGAATAAAATACTTATATGTGTACATGGATATTTTCTCTTTGACAGCTTAACTTTTCTTCATGTGCTATTAGGACTTGCTCAAACACACACCCACCGGTCATCCGGACCACGCGCTCCTCCAGGACGCCTTGCGGATCTCCCAGAACTTTTTGTCCAGCATCAACGAGGAGACCACATCCAGGCGCCAGTCTGTGACGGTCAAGAAGGGAGAGGTGTGTGCTTCAGTTTTACAAATTCCCTTTCTGACCAAAAGTTGTGCTGAACTATTAAGACAGCTTGTCCGATAGACAAGATAGAGTAAGATTTTATTAGTTTAAGACAGAAGATGAATTTCCAGTCATTAGCATACCTAATCTCAAACAGGTGTATGAAAAGTGTTTAGAGTTTATATTGAACATTTCAGAAACAAGGACACCAGCTAAAGCTGTTCTGAAGGTGAAATATTTTCCCAGTCTTGCTTAATAGAGGGTTTCAGCAGCTCAACAGTTTAATTCTCCTTTGTTGGTTTTTCCTTTCATAATACACCAAATGTTTTTAGTGGATTCTAAGTCAGAATTTCTTCTTTTTTTTTTTTTTTTTTTTTTTTTTTTACATTCCTACAATAGAGTCCCACCTCTGTTGCTCCAAAGTGTGTTTATAATATTGTCCAGTATAAGTGGTGTCTTCACAAAGGTATAAGGAAACGATGCCTTGTGCTATAAAGTATCTCATTATCATCATGGCTGTTGGCTTTTAAGGTTTATGCTGATAATGAGCAGAAAAGTCTTCCTTCTCTTAGCCTGAAGGACACTGCATTCATGATTTTCCACAGCAATGTTCCATCTTCATTTCACTTCACCTCAGTCCATCTGAAACTAAATTGAGCCCAGAGAAGACAGTGGTGTTTCTGGATCTTGTTTATGTGTTTTACTATTTGCATTGTAGGGTTGTAACTTGTTTTTGTGTATGCACTTGTGAACTTTGTTCGCTAGTGATGGTTTGCTGAAATGCTCCTGAGCTTATGAAGGGATTCTCATTGCAGATTGTCTAATGTAATGCAGTGACACCTGACGGCCCAAAGACCACTGCTGTTCAATAATGGATGTCAGCTTTGCCTTCTCTGTACTGGGATTTCTCCAGATTCCCTGATTTTTATAATCATATCATGTGCTGTAAATGGTG
>JAPMNP010656144.1:0-12539 GCA_029874935.1 Atherina boyeri | reverse complement strand
GGGGGGAGGTGGAGGGTTCTAAAGTATCCAGAACTTCTGTGGATATTTTTGTTGATCTATTTTGGCCATTTTTAATAATTTCTTACATAGGCTACGGTTTCACATGATTGCAGTACCAGTTTCGATCAGATTCTTACATACAGTACCTTTTAAATTAAACAAACCAATAAGAACATTCTGATCCGATCACACTTGTTCAGAACAAAATTTCATTCCAATCGAGATGGATGAGTTATGCAGATTGTTATTCCAATCGATGTGCATGAAATATTAAAATAAATATTCTTCTGTAGAAATAAACAAAAAACAACTAATTATTCTGTAGCAATTCCACAAGAATGTCCAACGTTTTTCTGGAAATTAAAATTCTCCTTTTTTAAAAGGATAAATTAACTGAGCACTCAAAAATAAAACTGTCAGCCAATGACAAATACAATCAAGTCAAATCCAACTGAACTCTGCATTTTGCAAATCTGCAACCACCCAGGATAATTTTACTCTTCCCTGCTTCAGTGAAAGGAGAAGCTAGAGCTAGACTGTAGACAGTACTGCCAGACTCTGTCTCTCCTGATGGTCATCTGAAGTAATGCATGAGAAGGCCTTCATTTAACGTTTAGCTACCGTTAATAACAGCAAGTTTTACAATAAGGCAAATGAAGTTGATATGATAGGCAGTGTTTGTGAGTTAATTAGTTACCTGCATGCTTATTAGCAGAGGACATGCTAACGTTGCTGCTGCTGCTGGGTTGAGAACTAACGATTCATCGCTACTGCATGCTGTGTGGTCAAATGTTTGTTAAGCTCTGATTTGAAGCCACCACTGGCGCGAACGGGAGGAAAACGGTTTGACAGACAGAGGAAACCTAGCTAAAAACAAAGTGTGCACCCTTCATATTTTACTACGCAGGTGGAAGTCGTGTGTGTTGCTGCTGTAATGTGAGTGTCGGACTTTTAGCGCGAGTGCGCCGGTCCCCACGAGGTAATTAATTATACCAGTGTGTGTACAGTATGTATGTGTGTGCATAAGCATTCAGCGTCCAGAGGGCAGCTGTCAGTGACGAGGCTGCTTCGTCCCAGTAGAATTTCCTCCTTTTTGAAGAAATATCCACTTTGCAAGTTGCTATGTTTTCATCTTTTTTAGAGAAATGTAATCAGACTTTTGGACGTTTGTTCCGCCATGTTTACTATTGACTGTGTGTGATGACGTCATTCATGCCCACTGGAATCTATAAGGGAATCGTTGGGAAATTTAGCAAACGATTCAAAAGAATTGAAACGCTGGGGACCGGTTCTCAACAAGAACCGGTTTTCGATTCCCATCCCTAATTCCACTATATGTTTTACTTATAAAGTTTGTTAAGAAAAGAAAAAAGATTACAGCTGGTGGAAGACATGGCAGGACGTAAACTGGACCGTCAGTCAAAGGTCTGATAACTGCACATGTTGAAATGATTAAATTTATTCAAACATGTGATGCATGTAAACACACGTCATAATCACATAAATGTTTTCAGGATCATGTAAATAGTACAGGTCTGATGGGAACTGTAGCTTGATGGAAGGAATTTTGTGCAGCTCTCTAGAGCGCTTACTGTATTTACCTTTTTTTTCAGTCGGCCCAATTCTGGCCAGGGCCCCAAGCACTTGCCTGCTATGGCTGTTTGTAGGCGGCACCTCTAGTTGCAAATGCCATTTGAATTGACTACTATCAGATTATTAAACTCAGATGGTAGAGGGGATTAAAGGTTTGGGTCTCCTCAGGGGTACATCATAATGGTGGCCTAAACACATCACCAAAAACTCACAACACAAAATATGCGGATGCTGTTCTTTTCCGTCTCTACAACCTTATTCTCCCAGAGGGAAAGCAAATCTCTTTGCTTTACTCTAATCCTTTTGGGACAAGTCTTAACAATATTTTGCCTTAATGGATAAAATATTTAACTGAAAGATAAAAGAATATATAATTAATTAAAAAAAACAATATACTTTTAATGTTCATTTAAAGTTTCTTAAAATCCTTCTCCTGACTTTAACGAGGCTATGAGGTGTCATTTTCAGGCACATAGAGGATTGTTCTTTTACAATAAGATGGCCATATGAAACAAGAATGATCAAGTGGGAGTCAAACCACGACCTCCCGCATGACAGTCGTGCATGCTAACCACCAGACCATCTATCTGTCTGTAGCCAGGGTATAACATCAATTGGACACAGAGTGACAGCACCGTCAACTCACTTTTGTCATGTTGAAACGTGATCATGTTTCACGTTTTTTCCAATAAAACCTTTCACCTTAAAACCCAATACGTTTCACGTTTTACAGTAAACCCATGGACTGTATAATATATAGAATAAAACCTATCACGTAATAAGGTTATATGGTTCAAGTTTTCCAATAAACTATCACGTTATAACGTGATACTGTCTCTTTTTTTAATATGGGAGGCAGCTCGGATGGAAAGTCACTAGCACAGCTCAGTCCACATCAAATCCCACCAGGTGTTCTAATTACTGCTAGCGTTCCTCTGCTCCAGCTGAGTGTGGGAGGTGGGGCAGGCCCGAAGGCTCTGAGGCGGGCTGAGGAGAGCTCCGCTGGGGAGGTACTCGGCAAGGGAGGGGAGGAGCGTCACAGGGTTGGGAGGGGCCTGTTAGTACCAGCTGTTATAACTTCACTCGGTGGCTGCCACAGGATTTCTCAAATATGCATGAATGAGTCAAAGCAACTCTCGGGGCTTGTTTCTGATGAGGAAATAACTTGATAAAAGCACAAAAAATCATACCTTTTATTTACCTTATAGCCCCTTTAAAAGAATTCAACTTCTTCATCAGATACTCTCTGTGGGTTAAAATCAAACATAGCATTACTGTCAGACACTGTTCCTAGTTATCTACTGAATGAGACTCCATCACCTGAACATCTTCACTGTGAATGCCACCATGTACTGTACTGTATGTTATGTCTGAAGTCAATTGTCATTTTTTTGTTTTCAAAACATAAACCAAGATTATCATCATCACAACATTTTATAAACTTTGATATCTTAGGGCCATAATCAGACTCTGAACCTTCAAGGTGAGATAAGACAATAGTGTTATCAGGTAACTGTTATAGTGTTCTATAATGTACATGAGTAAGAAAAGGGGTTAAAAAGCATGAATCTGAGCTGAAGTGTATTTGATACAACCGTCTGACATTTGTCGAATCCCTGATAACTTTCTGGAACCTTCCTGTGAAAACATTTCATATTGGCATGAGGAGCTGGTCTTTGAGATCAAAGTTTGAGGCGAGTCACTCAGGCAGAATGTGAAGCTGCATTTTATTAAAAACTAACAGAAATTCAGAAAATACAGGAGTCTTAAGATCTGTTTTCTTTATGCCTATACACAGTTCCCAGTAAAAAAAAAGCTTAGAATGTTTTATGCTGTTAAACTCGACAGATAAGCAAAATGCAAAGTCTTGGTATTGGATCTATCAAAGATATCATACAAAGTCTGAACTATTTACTTGTCCTATCAGATTAGTTTGATCATTAGTATTTTTGTCAATGGACATGTTCATGGTCCATTGCTTGGTAAATGCTGAAATGCAAATATTTCTTGCCCTAATTACCTTTTTTTTCTTTTTTTGTTTAATGCTTTTGAAATGATATCTATTTAACCAACAATCTTTTTTTATTCACTGTTTTGAGCATCTTTTTTAATCCAAGGTTTTGGATCATAACCTTTTTTTTGTTGTCATTGCAGCAACCAGATTTAAAAAAAAATGTAGGCTACATACAGGAGATTTATTTATTTAATTTTGTATGCAATTCAACAGGTGTGTTTACATCTGTTGAAATAGTTTCCCACTTCAATTCAATCATCTGATTCTCAGAAGCGCTGTAAGGTCAGGGTTTCCTATCAGTGTTGGCATCACAGATGTAGTAAAAAGTGTTTGTGTACTCTCCATTTTCATGTCTTTGCCTTTACATTTGATGGGGTTATGCAAAAGCTGCAGTAAATATATTTTGTGTGTGTGTTGGTGTGTGTGTGTGTGTGGTGGTTCATCTATAAAAGAGACAGATGGCATGGGAGTGCAAGTTGAGGAAATGAAAAGTGTATCAAATGTCTTCAGTCATCCATTTCCAAAATTCTGCATGCTTTGATGCCTCATCCCAAAAAGACAGATTGTTTCTGCAAAACTCTAACATTTACTTTTATGGAAACCATTACAAGTTTATGCTTTTTGGTGACTTTGCAAGGAAATAACTTGTCCTCTGAGCAGTGCAGCATTGTGATGCGTTTTATTTCCCGTTGTTCTCAGCTGTCCAACAGCCATGCACTTATCTGATCTTACACTCTCCTTCACATTTATCTCATCTCTTCCTCTCTCCTGAAGCTTGGTGACCTCTCTTCTACTTCTGTCTCTGTGGAGTTTTATACAGATAGCAAAGGAAAAGTTTAACATGCCTTTAAGGGATCATTATCAAACACTGAAACTCCCACACAGCTCTCACTGGGTAATTACATTTCCCTCATCTCTGCTTTTTTAAACATTTTTTTTTTCCTGAAATGAAACCATCAGTTTTTAAAGCCTCGACAATCCACAATTCCCTGATGTTTTAGTATCTCAGAGTTCTGAATGAAAAATGGGAAGAGTTGCCATTGCCCATTATGCTGTACTTACACATTGTTTTCTCTCTCTTTCTGTCTCTTTCTCTTTCTCTCGCTCTCACTCTTTTTGCGCTTGGTCTCACATTCATATAAACAGCCCAACCCATTTGCATTCAGGGCAATTACATTCAATTTGTAAACCGGCGCTGAACTTTAGTAGAATTAGATTTTGCTAACAGGCGTAATGACATTTAATGGAGCATGATTTATTCATTTCTCTTTCATCAGGTCAAGATATGCCACAACTGGGAATTGAATAATAGCAGATGCCTTTGTTTGCCGTGCTCTCCCTGCTGTCAAAGGCTCAGTCCGTTGTCCATGAACCAAACGGAAAACTTACCCAAACCTCACCCCTAATAACCTTCCATTGTTTATTGATTTAAGGGATCCACTGGGCTATGATTAATTCATGGCACAATAAATTTATTTGTCAGGCTTCTACCGTGGCATTGGATCCTTGTTGGGAACACTTGGGAAAAGTGTCGTTCCTGCATTCTGGTGCCTCCAGCTTTGTTTTTGTCAGCAGAAATACAAAATACCTGGCAGGTTTTCATGAAACCTGGTACAGAGGTTGAGCATGGACAAAGGAGGTACCCATTTAATTTTAGATTAATGTAACAATAGATTCCTTAAAATGAGTTCAAACCACCCTACAATGTGCCTTTTCATCATAAGATTTTCTATCTGACAAGGACGGGCTTCCGACCAAGCATTACAAAAGTCATGTAACATCTGGTTATTACAGCCAATCAGTGATGGTAAACAAAGTGTGGCTGTAGCCGTTTTCACACAGCTTTTCAAGGACTTTTTGCGACACAGCTTTTGTTTGTTCTGAGGTGAAATGATGTCAGACCCGGTGTGCCTCTGAGCTGGCAGCTCAGGCAATCACAGAGCCAAATCGCCTGCTTCTACAGCAAAACACAGCTCTCTAAACACACCTTTGATGGGCATGTCTGGCATTTCATCTGAAAGCACACATTTATACGACACTATACCACATCTGTTTGGTCAATATGAACAAGGAACAAGGAACGCAAGAAACATAGTAGCGACTTTGTTTTCTACTGACTGCTTTGTGAGAAGTAGAGATTTTGAAATGTCTTGCCTCATGATGCATATTGATACAGAGATGCATCAAACATGAGATAAAAACATATTTTCACGTGTCCTTTCTCTGCTGCTTATCCAGGATTGGGCCTCGGGGGTGTGACACCTTAAGCAGGGAATCCCAGACTTCCCTTTCCCAGGCCACTTCTTCCAGCTCATCTGGAGGGGATCACGCGGTATTCCCAGGCCAGCAGAGAGGCATAGTCCCTCCAGCATGTCCTGGGTCTCCTCCCACTGGGATGATCCTGGAACACCTTTATAGGTGTACGCCAGGATGCCTGAGGCTACGTCTATCCTAACATGCTAAGGTTATACAGGGTATATCCCACCTAACCTTATACCTGTCCACACACACACCCATCGTTTGACGCCATTGCCGTTCTGCAAAGCACATCTGACACATGCATGAGCCATATAACTGCAAATTTATCGTTTCCCCTTTGGCTGGAAAATTACAACTAACAGTAGATTATGTTTCTGGCTCAGCTCCTTCGCTTGCATCAGGGTAGACGCCGCACTGATCTGCTTGTCAATTTCCCGCTACATTCTTCCAAATTTGTGAACAAGACCCAGAGATGCAAAGCTCTTAATTTCCCTATAGATCTATAGTCCCACCTTTACTTATTGTCACAAGCTGTGGGTAGTGACTAAAAGAACAAGACTGTGAATACAAGCTGTCAAAATTAGCTTCTTCTCCAGAGCGTCATTAAAATGGAGATCGATCTGGAAGATGTGGATGATCCAGAATGGGCTGTTCTTCCACATCCAGAGAAGCCAGATGAGGTGGCTCAGGCCCCGTCTCCACTAGGCCATAAAAGAGTTTGAACGCTTAAATATTTAGCCAATACCCCGTCTACTAGCCCATCGTTTAAGGTTCCCCTCCCCGGATATTTTTTTACACGGGTAAGGTTGATGTCCGAGTCTTGAATCTCTGGCTCTTGGATCAGTGTGGAGTTGTTAGCCATTTAAGAACTGAGTTCGGGAAGGAATGACGTCAGAAAGAACAGCTTAATGACAACCAGTGAGCATTCAGAGAGAGGTAAACAATCAAAGATGGAGACCAATCATCCAGAAAGAACTTATTTTACATGTGGAGGCGCTTGGAAAGATCATTCAAGAATACTTTAAGGCGGCGACACGTCTGGCTTTTTTTTTTCTTTTTTTCGGGCAGGCCAACTTGGTCAGGGTTGTGGTAACATAACATGTATGAGAATTAACTCAATGCCATTTTCAGTCTGACCGAATATTTGCAAATGGCCATAAATTGAGTTGCTGTGTTCCACCTCTTAAGAAAGAAAGAGACTCTAATCTGTGCTATCTTTTATAGTTGAACTTATTCCATCAGTGAGAGGCTTGGGTTTTGGCAGCTGTTTTCCAGTTGGAGCTTGGAGAAAGTTGTTTTGGTGTTTGTGTGGCTGATAGTATGTGTGTCATGATTTATATGCATTGCGGTGTCTCATTGTTCCCTCTTTCACAAACCGTCATATTGTCTTTGAATTATTTTATTGCTGTTGCAGAGAAGCTCTGCCCTGTAGTCATAGATGAATCTCTACCTCCCAGAACTGCTTTCTGAAGCACATTTTACCTCAGGGGGGAGAGAGCTTACAGACAAGACAAACAAAAATAAATTGTGCGGAGGAAAAGAAAACACAATAAAATAAAAGGTGTGCCAGACTGACAGTGCAGCAGCACTGACATATTGGAATGAAACAACGTAATGATCAGGATGGGGACTCTGTGCCTGGCCAGCAACAAGTGCCAACCAGCTTGTTTGCTGAGCCAGTCAGCACCCAAATGTATTCCAATGATATTTTAGCATCTGTCTTTGAGTTTTCCTGGCAAAAACCAAGTGCTTTAAATATTAGCAGGCCTTCTTCACTTCCATCTTGGATTTGTGAAATTTTTACCCCCCACACATATCCTCCCTCTTCTCTCTCTTCTGTTTGCACATAGCATTTTGCTGGAGCAGCCTTCTTTTAGAGACAATATAGACTGTCAGATGTTTTTTCCTCCTCGAAAGATCCCTGCTTCTTCTGCCCCCTCTTCATTTTCTAAGGGTGTTCTTATTTGGGGACACAGCAGTGCCTTGGGGCATAGTCAGGCAAGCTCGGAGACAGAGGAGTCATTTCTCAGTTTTCCTTGCCTCCCCCTTACTACAAAATAAGTGAAATTCATAGCCCAGATATCATCACCATGGCTGCCGCTGTCATCTTATTTAGGAAGAGGCGTCAAGTTGTGCCTGCAGTTTGTGTTCTCAGTTGTGTTTTCTGTTTGTGTGACTGCTTATCAGAGAACTTATCCGGCAGACATCTCAAACATAAATTGATAGCCACCATTCAGTAGGAGGAACTGCAGCCTGTCTCTTTGGAAAAATAGTTCACTGTACCTTAAGTGGTCTTTAGTTCACGATATCTGCCCTCTTAATTCTTGTTTTTCATCAAATAATTGAAATTCATTGCCTTTTTGTGTCCACCAACTTCTTCTTGTAGCATGGACTCTGACATTCACATAATTTACTCAAGGCTTTATCCCTGCAGCCTCTCCTGCAGCAGAGCAGAACATTCATCTACATTGATCAAGGTGGTCTATCTACCCCACTGTTCGTCCTTCCCTTCTCATGTTAGTTAATGAACTTGCTGGGGCTTTATGGAGCTTAACAGACCCCTATGCTCATACCAATGAGAAATCACAGGCCCCTCTGCTAACGTTTGATGTAGTTACCCCCAGACATGCACAGGTAGAGTCTTTCAAGCCCAGGATTCAGAGTTTTAAGGCAGTGTGATTGGCAGCTGAATTTAAAGCCGCTCATTAAGTCCACATCAGTGTGATTGGGACAGTTTAGCTTTGCATCATTCTGCAGGATTCAGCAGACCTCCGTGGAGGGAATTCTAAACCATTTTACCTCCACTTTTCTGTCTAATTGTATTATCTGAAAAGGAGATCTCATCACTCATGCACAGCAGGCAGAAGTTGTGGAGAACAACTTTGTGATTTTTTTTTTTTTCTGTGTCCCACTCAGAGCAGTGTTGGGGGCTTCCTACATATGACCCCTCATCCCCCTTGCCCAGCAACTAAAGATGTCCATTTGCATGTTTTATGTTTATCATTGAATAGCTGCATGCTAAAACAATAATTTAGATTTATCAAAAATGAAAGTGGGACAAATTACCATTTCATTAGAAATATAAGCCCATCGTCACCCCAGGTGGTAGAAAATACAGAAATGCCATCTGAAGTTCTATGTGGAATGTCATTGTTTGAAAATAAAAAGATAAGTAATAATGAAATTATTCTAATGAAAATTTAACCAATCAAATTTTTCGGATTGGTCGGGCGTTCCTGTCAATCATCCAATCAGGGTGGAAGAATCAGGACTGTCTGTAAAACTAAACAAGAGTTTTGTTTCAAACGGAAGTTTACATTTTTATATCTGCTTACCTGCTCCTCCTCCATTCCCACTAGTACCCAATCTCTTCATTCATGTTGAAGGGGGGGGAGGTTTAGCTGATGGAATCCAGCGCAGTTCGGCATAGTCTCTTAGATGTTGTCATGGCAACACCGGAAGTCGGCATTTGCGCTGTTTTTTTCTGTGTTTTTAATGCAATTATCTATCGTACATTTTAATTAAATGGAATAAAGACGACCTATGCATCAGTAAGAAGCGTGGATTCTTTGTGACCAGAGTAGTTACAGTCGGGGTGGGTTGTCATGGATCCTGCAGCTGCAGCAAGGAGGCAGGCTCTACAGGTTCCCAGCTGGCTAGCTGCTATGCTAAGCACAACAAAGGTACACTGGCCTTAAAGTTGAATGGGGCAACAAAGATTGGCCCAAAGATGATTGGGTATAAAGAGCACCTTAGAGAAATAGAGTCCCTTACAAGTAGAGATAGGCTCGGGTCCATAAAGCTTCAAAGAAACTTGTATCGATAAGTTGGGGAGGAATTTTAATATAATCTTCAAAGTAAAACTGTATGGATATTCTACTATTATGGAGAGTATTTCATCATTTATGGTACTTGATGTCATGAAAAGATTCAAAACAGTCAAAACACACACGGCCAAAAATTGCCAGTGAAAGCCCCTGATCTTCAGATCCTCAAACTGCACTGCTTTAAAACAGCAAATTGGAATTCTGTTATTTGATCAGACAATTTAAATCTAAATAAATTTAGAAAATGATGGCCTCAGTGTCATCTGGACTACAGAGAAAATCAGACTTGCATCAGTGCCAATTTAATAGCCTCCAGTGCAGACCTTTCACAAAGTGAAAGTAGTAGATACATCCTGTAACGCAAACAAAAAAAAATCCAAGAAAGCTCAGGACTGTGAAGCAGCTAGTCCTAAATGAGACAAAAATTCGGACAACATTCCTCTCAAAGGTCCAATAACTGGTCTCTTTAGTCCTCAGATGTTTGCAGATCTTTGTTGAAAGAAGAGGGGATGCTACACAGTGATAAACATGACTGTCTCTTTTTGAGATATGTTTAAAAAATCAGCCGATATGTTTCATTAAATGAAAAAATGTCTGTTTGAACTTTGTCCTTGTCCACTAGAAGAATACATTAGTATCTGAAAAGATGAAACCCCGAGTGAGGCGCACCAACTGTGCTCTGGATGGATGGGGACATGTATTAAGTCATATGTGGGATTGAAAACTTGAAATTCTTGTCACTCTGCTGTCAGGAGCGATCTCCTGCTGTGATAGGAAGAGTTTGAACTCTTCAGATCAGAGCACTGTGACAGTGATCGGATGTTTTTCAAGTCTGAGAAGAGTATTCTATATATATCTGTCAATGACTTTAATCTTCATCCATCAAAGAATTGAGTAAAGCCAACAGGGGGCAGTGTATTAGTTCAGGAAGGCACAGGTTGAATTAGCTACAGAGGGCGCCATCACTAAGCCACTGACATAATTATTACACATCTTTATTGCTCCCAAGGTGTTGGCAGTGTCCATTTACTCTAGTTATGCCATTGTCAGACCACTTTGTGTGCCGTTACCTACACATTAGTTATCGCTGACATATTGCAATTAGTGAGGTCCACCTGGATGATATTGATGACACACACAGATTCAGAAGGCTGTGCTTTTTCATCCACCTGCACACACAAACCGGCTCGTACTCTCACACACATTCTCCAAGCTGCAGTGCTGTCACTCTGTGGGCAGCAACTGTGCCGGATGATGGGTCTTTCTTTCTCCCACTGTCTGCCTTTCCATTTGTATTTCTCTCCATGACCTCCTCATCCATCCATCTCTGACCTCCTTCCTCTCTGTCTTCCACTCTATCACTTTCTCTGCTCAGCCAACATGCTGTAAGTTTTGCGCCCTGCAGTTGGTGAAATGGAAAGGCACTTTATAACTTAGGCAAATTCAATTTTCATCGTGTGTGTGTTTGCACATGCATTTGGTTTAGCGGTGTATGTGTGAGCAAATGGGGAGCTAGTGGGAGGATGGGGGTTAGAAGACGGGGACATACAGCCAGTTCCTTTTCCATTATTGCCTCATTATAAAACTCTGGGGTTCTCTGAGCATACGGATGGACTGCAGAGAGTATTTCATTTGAAAATGGAAGTAATGCCCTGACTCGGACTACAAATTACTCTGCAGATAATACTGCCGTCTAGCAGCCAGATTTGAACCTGTGGCCTGTTGGATTAATTCACATTCCTGGCTTGTTTCAGATGGCTTTGACATTTGATAATTGCAGGATAAAGTACAGAAGACAACCATTCTAATAATGTCCCAGCCCAGTTAGATTAAAGCTCATAGTTGTCTAAATTAACCTCTAATAAAGTGGCTCCACCAACAAGATTGTTAGGGCCAGATAGACCCAAGGCATGTTTCCAAGAATATGTATTTCCAGTTTTAAAGAAATGGACGCATTCAAAGAAAAATCTGGATCTTTATTGGCCATTTTCACTGGTTCACATACTTATTTTATCACAATGAGGTAACAATACAGGTATACAGTATTTGTTATATGCCTGGTGGTTTCAAAGGAGATTTAAAAACGGAGCAAACATAGATTTGATATCGGCCTTGCAGTGACTTAAACACTTTTATGTGGTCATTAATGTTCCGTCTTTTTGTAAAGGTAATTAAATGAGCAGTAAGTTACATTGATTGCAGATATCAGCCACATATTAATGCCCTCTTTTAGCTCAGTGCTTATTTATTTTCATGCCGTATCTACTCTTTTCTGCAGTAAAAACCTAATTTTGCCCACAGGGATCATTACAATTTAATCTAATCTCATCAAATAAAGACATTTAGAACTGAGGTATTTAGTACCAAACCATTTTTGGCTCATCACATCTTTCAGTTGTAATGGATGTAAATTGCTGTCCATAAAAGATTCTCAGGCATTTCTTTATGTGCTAAAAACCCACGGAGCAGAAAAAGTGCTCAAGTTTTCACCTGAACCTTTCTCACACTTTCCATCTTAACTCCTCTTCTTCACTGGTGATTTTACCATCTAGATGGCCTTTTTTGTACGTTCCCACACCCTTCTGAAAGCAGCAAGAGGACCAGAATATATTAGAAAGAGCGGGAAGGAAAAATAAGGAATAATACTGAAGACGGCAAGTTAAAGTGCATAGCTGCAGGAGAGAGCAAGAGAAAGATGACTGTGAGATAAAGACAGCTGAAAAGAATGCTAGAGATAGGACGAGACAGTGATGGAAAAGTGTATAGCAGAGAGGAGCAGAGATAAGAAAAGAAGCAGACGGTGGGGAAGGGGGAGAGGCAGAGAAAAAAGAGGAGGAATTGTGGGA
>JAPMNP010656140.1:0-15555 GCA_029874935.1 Atherina boyeri | reverse complement strand
TCTCACAGCCATCAACCACCCTCTGGGATGAGGTAGGACCTTGCACCTTGTGTGGGCGAGGTACACTGTTGGTGTTGTTGGATGGTTTGCTGGAAGGAATACCGCTTGGGGGATTTCTGAGAAATTTGCTGGTGCTGCTGGAGTCAGAAAACTGAGGTTCTGAGTGGTTGTCAACACGCTGCCAGGGATCCTCCTGCTTAGCCTGTTGCCTTGGTGGATCTCTACTGCTGTTGCTACTGTTACTACTATGAGAAATGGATGAGGTAGGCTTAATCTTCCTGGGAAGACTAGAGTGGACTATAGAGGGGCCCTGTGAAAGTGGAGAAGAGCTAAGCGAATGAGCTTTAGTTAATTTTGATGTGAATCCGAGAGAGCCTTTTGTTGATTCTGGAGATGGGGGGCATTTTGTCAGTGATAGTTTGCTCGAGGCAGCACTATCGCTGTCTTGTTCAGAAAAACTAAAACCACTGTCATTTAGGGAGTTCTTGGCATCTCTAGGAGATGATGCACAATGAAACATCTCAAGGGAATCAAAGTAAAAGGCGGCCTCTGGTCCCATGTGTTTGGGCTGCGGAAGGAAAACGTCTGTAGAATGAGCTCCTTCACTTTCCAAGGTGCAGACACTAACCTCACTCAGCCAAGAGCTGATGGATGAACCCCTACTGTCTATACAGTTTGTTGCTCCTTCCTGAAGGGGCGTGACCACTGCAATGTTCACCCCCGATCCTCCCACAGATGACGTATAGGCATCAAATTCATCATTGATGCTGCTGATGATGCTTACAGGTCGGGAGCCAGAGGCCAAGGCCTGAAGTGAGCAGTCGCTGTTAAAGCTAATAATGCTTGATGGTCGACCCCTATCCATAATACTGCCAATAGACAGCTCTTCCACCACAGTGAACACCAACTCATCCTCTCCATTCAGCTCCACAGGTTGCTGCAGCGTGACAGTAGCTCTAAGGATGTCCTGATCCAGACACCTCTCCCTTAAGGTTGAGCGCACTTGGCACACCTCCACTGGACCTCGGAGCAAAGGGGAAGTGCAAGGGTCTCTTCTTTTCATAGTTTGGTGGCTCATTCCCACAGGTGGCATTCTGGTGCTAGATCTTTCTTCATTGCCTGCATTTTCTTTTTGCTGTATAGGAGATGGGGCTGGTTTTGGCAATGTTTTCTTATTGAAGTAGACCTTCTCCCTCACCACAGGCTCTGAGTTTGGCACTGCAGCAGTTGCCAGTTTATTTGTACTTACTGGGCTTTCAAAGACCAAGGCCTTCTCACCATCAGCACTGGTTCTGCACTGGTTCTCTGATGGCACCCTTTCTTCAGGTATGCATTGCCACTTAGCATTGTCTGCTTTAGATTTATCATTGGGACTGCAAGATAGTTGCGTGGGGACTGACTTGGGAGATTGTTTGGTTGAGGCGCCCTCTTGGTTGTTAGAAATATTTGCTACAGTCTTTGGTGAATTCGAGCCTTGGCTCTCCTTAGATTTGTCAGTCTTGGGGCTAGCCTGGCTTCGTTTGGCCTCTCCAACAAAGGCAGTGGGTTCTTCACTACCATCTATACACTCCAGCCTCTCTTGCAGCTCAGCAAATGTGTTGCATTTGAAGAACTGGTCTCTGTCCAGAGGGCCATCTTTTGAGGATTTCTTCTTATTCAAGGATGGGATGATAGGAACAAAGGCAGGTGGGCCTTCGTTGTCACTAAGCTCCCTATCGGAAATTGCAGTTCCTCCAGGGCCCACATAAATAACAGTATCACAAGACTGTTCACTACTGGAAGAGTAGTCTGGGTCGCTGAGCAGGGAGGGCAGGTCTGGGTCCAGGGCTACTGTTCGAGGGTGGAATGGCCTAAGGTGGGGTGGCCGGCGAATCCTCCCTTCTTCACATGAACTTTCCCCTCCAGATGAACTGGATGCATACTGCAAACAAGAGTTAAACAGAGTAAGCATTAGCTTCCCAGTACGAAAGTTTTTTACCTTAAAATTTAAGAATCCAATGTTCATATGAAAATAATCATGTATTTGGTGAGTGAAGAGTAGATGAAAAAAGCGAAAATGTTGTTTCCATCCACATTAGCATAGTTGATGGATGGCTAATGTTTTATCACAAGCCAAGTCAGCTTATTTTAGCAAAGCTTCAGTTGCTAGCTAGATAACTTTATGAGAGCATCTGCCTTATTTTTATTTTTTTTGCCTTCTTTTAATATAAACTCCAACAAGTTTTACGGTTTACTGAAATTGTGTTTAAGTGGCAAATTCCTAAAATTAAAATTGAAAATGTCAAAAATGACTTATAATGATTGGTCCAATGAAGCACATGTACAGTACCAGTCGAAATTTTGGAATCATTATCCGATTGAATCCAATGGGATAATGTTTCCAAACTTTTGACTGGTACTGTACATCTGGGCTGCCTGTTGCTAATGCTATCGAGAAAAAAATAGCTGTTTGCATGCTGAGATGAGGATTACGATGCACTATACACTGCTGTAGGCAGGACTATTGATTACATGATTGTGAATTTAAGAGCAGAGAAAAACTATATCTGACTTACACCAGTAAAGCATTTCATTTGCAGCTGCATTAATTTGCTTAATAGCTCCAAAATCATAAGAGGAAGAAAATTTAAGATTGAAATTGCTGAGTTATGATGAATGTTGTCAAAGTTGTAAATTATTATAAGTATAACTGCATGCATTTATTTTAGATGAAGTTAAACAACAATTACTTTGGACAATAAACAGCGTTAAAGGGGCACAATTATGATTTATGAGTTTTGTAAATAAGTTAAAAGACAAACATAAAAATTACACCATAACAGCTGTAAATAAAATTCAATTTGAGACTTATATTGGTTCATCACAGCATGTGTTCAACCACAGCATTAAAGTTAATCAGTGTACCTTAGATTTCTTCTTCCTCATCCGGTGGATGCGAGATGCCAGCTGGATAGTTGTGAGGGACTCAGCATAGTTGGCTGGGGAATCTGAGATGTGGGCAATCATTGTGGTTCTGCAGTTGATGTTGCCGAGGGACTCCCTCAACAACATTGTCAGTTTGCTGTCCCTATAGGGTGCATTAACATTGTTATTAGAAAATAGTACAATCATATTTCAAAATAATGACAAAGACAGCTGACATGACTCAAGGGAGAGACACTTTAAACACTCTGAACTGAAAAATACTCCCAAATGACAAGTCATTAATCTTTTCCTACCTGAGAAACTAATGTTGTGCAACACCAGTGAAAGGCTAACTAAACAGACTAAATAAACAGTCACAGCAAACTCCTTAAAACTGAAGATGCATGCAGTGACTTGTTTGAAACAATTAACTGATGGATGCAAGTTCTCAGAAGCAAAAGCACATTAAAGTAGACAGCAAAACTAATGATCTTTTTTTTCCTTACCTGTAAGGTACATGTTTTGCTCCATTCGCTAGAGCCATTATGACGTTTCCCAGTGCGTTCAAGGAAAGACACAAACCTCCCCCTCCATCTCTGCTTTTACTCAGGACCTTTTCACAGCTCCCCAAGTCAATAAGGTGCAGCCTGCTCCGTCCACCTGACACTGTGCCAACAGCAGAAGAAGAATCAGGTGAGTCCAGCATAGACACTCCCTCTCTGAAGCTACTTCTTCACACACAATGCTATGACAATAGGAGTGGCACAGCTCTGTCTGAGCCATCTGGTTTATTTATGAGTAAGATTTCCACACAGAGATGATTCAAACTGCAGCCAGACTGCTAAATTCCCATCTGATGTGTAACTCATACTATCAAGGAAATTTCTTTGATAAAGAAGCACTATGCAACTTTCAACCTTAAAGCTTGTGTTCCTGACTCGTTTGATGGCAAAGTGCCATCTATTATGTACATGTCTGCAGCCGGTGCTGCCCAGCAGAGTCCTGAGGCTGAGGAACCACAATATACAGCTTTTTTCGTAGAAGCTGAGTTTTGTTTTATGCACCCTGGCAAACACTCAAAAGCAGATATAAACACATCAGTCGTTTTGAACGGGACAGAGATAGAAATAAGACTTAAGATAATACCGTCTTTACTGGCTAGAAAGAGCTCACAGTACAAGTAGAATGAAAGATGGATGTGAATTAGCTGTTGATAACGAGCGCATCACTGAGAAAATCTGCTAGGTAAAACTCAAGCACGTCAAAAGAAGTTAAAGATTAACACACAAAAATAAGCTCCATTTGGCTACATTTAAATTATATTAAAGACTGATAAACCAAGTGCAGACTTTGTAAAATGAAAATATTAAAAATCTTTATCTAAATTGTCATTATTTTCAGACTTTGGCTTTTACTTATTTGATTTAACAACTGTGTTTCTGTGTTCAGTTGTTCATTTAAAGGTGGATTAAATAGCTCTAACTAATTTTTTGTAACATAAATGCATGAAAATAATGAAAACTGAATTTAATAAAACATGTATTATTAAATGTGTTTACTTGCTCTTAAAATCTGGATTATTTTCCCAGAAAAATATTTTGGCTATTGGAAATCCTGATTTTTTGGTAACTTTAGGAATCTACAAGCCACATTGGCTGGTGTTAAAAAAAAAGTTAATTTAGAGTCCTGATAATCACTCTGGAACAGAACTGAAACAATGCAAAAATATACTAACTTCCGCCTTTGCCGCTCTTCTCCATGCGGTATTGGTAAATGTGCAGTGTAAACAGCATGTGGGAGTTGCGTCTTTCATCCTCATCAACATTTGGCCTGCTGGTGCTGCGTGCAGCGATTGCCGCATCCAGGAAGAAGGCAGCTTTCTCGGCGGTCGGAGCACGAAGCTCACTCTGATTCTGAAGCTACAGGGAGAGAAGACAGACAGCGGGGTTAGGGCGAGCAAAAGAGACCACGCAGGTCTTGGGAAAGAGGATAGATGTGAAAAGAGAGGCCGGAAAAAGGAGAGTTAATTGGACCCCAGCATACATTTCTTGCCCATTAGAATGGGTCTCTGGGGCAATTAAAACAGAAGATATGCACACTGAGGGAGGAGGATTAGGAGACGTAATGGTGGAGCAGGAGGCAGGGCACTTCCCTCAACGTGATGAGGTGAGAGAAGTTGTTGGATACAGACAGAAAAAAGGGGGTTAGAAGAGAGGGTAGGCAGGAGTCATCAGGAAGGAGCACACACGTGGCTGCTGAGTGGTAGAGAGGCTTCACAGAACTGCACGTGCTTTGATGTTAGAGTCCACAGTTATCCCCAAAAAACAACATCTGTCAGCAACACCTGTCAGTGCCTTCAAACCTACTGTCCTCCACCATCCCCCAAATTCTTCTGTTGTACTATAGATGGTTGACTCTCAGTCATGGGTAACGGATGCTGACAGGAGAGTCAATACAAGAAAGAGGAAAGCTATCAATAACACCGATGACTTTGGCTGAATTTTAAACAACGATTTTAGAGGCAGGTAGGATAAAGCAAGATGGACTAAGAAGTCCTAGGAGATCAAACCTCTCACACGTGAACTCACAAGAAACTTTAAACATCATTGGAAGAAGAAAAAGAGGTAGATCATAGACAGAAAAAGATCAATACTCAGACAGTCTAATACTTAAACCCACAGAGAGAGTGAAAGGATCAGTGAACAAAGAGAAAGTGAAGAAATGGAGCACTTCTCACCTGAGTGCCACAGATGGGATCCTCTTTCAGGTGGATTCCTGGGGACTGGCCTTCCTGGAGGCTGCCTGTTGACACTTCAGACAGCAAGTCCTTCAGCTCTTCATCTTTTCCAAAGATTTCCACTGCAGACACACGGATTGAAAAGCGCGTGCCAGTCTTCTCCTTGCGCTCACTGATGAGCTTGAAGAGCCAGGAAATGGCACAGGGCACAATGCCGAGGCTCTGAGTGGAGCTGTCTTTGCCAATCATGGTGTATGTCTTGCCTGGGGACACAAGATAAGTACAGGAGAATGGCAACGGAAATATAGCCTCGTGTTTATAGAAATACGCAATATGTTCTTTCAGCAAAATATGCACGAAGGGCATGAATTTAAAAAAGATAAGTGCACGTAGAAAATAGTGGTAGGTGTGGGAGATCTGAGGTAATATGAACTACAAGTAAAAATCAAATGCTAATCCAAGGACCAATTCCAAAAGCAGTCATTCTGGGGAGAATTATAGCTAACAGCAGCAGGAGAAAAAGCAAGCTCTTCAGCCTAAGAACATTGGCCAGACCAATTACTTAGATTTTAATTACAGACTGCTCGCTGAAGCTTGGATGCAGCACTTTAGCCCTCACCCCCACCTCACACTCACTACCTATTCTTCTCCCTCCAATCTCCCATTCCTTGACTCACCCCAGTGCACTGCTAAGCCAATTGTGGACATCAAGTGTAGCTAACAAAGAGCAATGAGAGTTTTTCTTTGGCTAACAAAGGCTCTTGTCTAATCTGTTGCCGGTGGTGGAGCTTACCGAGCTTGACTTGACCGAAGCAGAAGATGCAGCCGTCTGCACCATTCACCACAGACTGGATGACCTCAGCTACTGTCCCTGAGCACACCTCAGCCTGCACAAAACACAAAGAAACAACCCGCTCACAGTCACATTTACAGTTCAGTCCAATAATAATGACATACAAGCAGAACAGTTATCTGATTTTGGTTGCATCAAATGATATGAATGGTTACAGGGATTTAGCAACATTTGGCTTGTTTTTGCTATTTGCTTCTGCATGGCCCCTCTGGGGTACGGCTTCTGCAGCAGAGCCCCTTACCCATACATCAAACTGCAAACAAGACCTCTAACAGCAGAACAGCTTGCTGTAACTGTTAGCCACCAGCACTTCTGTCCCAGCGGCACAATCCAGCAGCCTGGCTTCAGCTCTGCAGCACAATCATTTAGATTT
This sequence comes from Atherina boyeri, assembly GCA_029874935.1. Classification (NCBI taxonomy): domain Eukaryota; kingdom Metazoa; phylum Chordata; class Actinopteri; order Atheriniformes; family Atherinidae; genus Atherina; species Atherina boyeri. Next base: position 8,688 of record JAPMNP010656140.1, on the reverse strand, counting down.
CAGCTATCAGCAGCTTATTTAGGAAAATAATTGCTCAAAGTAGGAGGTGTTTTAAAATATCTGAGTTATTGAGAGAAATGAAATGCCATCTGATTTTCTTGTAATGACAATCACTTGTGCTCTTTTAGTTATTTTGAATTTGCTGCTCTTTGTGGGAATAGATAAAATGAATGAGGTCAGATTTTAAGGATATTTTGCTTTGATAAATACAAATCTGGTGACTAGAACAAATATGTTCTGCCCCTAAGTCGCAATAAAATAAACATATAGCTGACCTTTGTCTTTGATCTCAGTGGGTGTCGTATAGTTTTATATAGCTGTTCTATGAAAGGAGAGGTTAGATATAAGTGGAGTGGATTCAAATCATTCCTCAGATAGCTTAAAAGGCCCAGCTGTTTGCCTCACACTGGTAAGAATGCCCCCTTGACCCAAGACAGACATTTTTCCCCTAAGCCCCTGGTCACACCCTGCAAGCATAAAGATGTCCCTTCGCCCTTGAGTGGCTGAATTCCCAGCCAACACCTTAAAAAAAACCACACACACAAACACCCATACTGGTCCTTACTTGTGAGGCATCCTGGGTAAAAACAGCATCGAAGGCAAATATCTTTGGGACGGCCACAGTGGCGGATCGCCTATGCCCTGAGCTGGAGTGTGGGCTGGACGCTGGGTCGTAGAGGGTCAGCTGCTTCTTTCTGCTGTCCACTTTCAAGAAGGACTGCGACTCTGAGGAGTCTTCAGCCTCCAGAGATGGACAGATCCGCATCATCACTTTAACCTAGTAATTTAAGAAAAAAATGGCAGGAAAAAGGACTGATTACAAAGTAAGAAAGCACAAATCCTACAGACGGACTCAGCAGAGATTATGCTCAGGTTCAGCCTTTACTAACAATGCATGAACAGTTGGAAAGAGGGAAAATATATTGTCGGCTACCTGAGTATAAGTTGCAAGCTGAGAGTCTCTCAGTATTATGCATTAACATCACGTCCGCTGTTTCAGAGCAGATGTACATCCAAGGTTACCATGGAAACATTCAGTCTCACAATGACTGGCAAACTCAATGGGTCAACACGTTGCTTAATGGTGTTCGTAAAAAGCAGAAAGGTGAGTATTGAAAGTCATAGCAGGAAATAGAGGAAATTGATGTGTGTGAAGCACCCTGCTGGGGGATTATCACACTCGAGGTTGTTTTTCTGGACCAGGAACCGCTCGCCAGCATGGGAGAGCAGGAGCATATGGCCCCCCTCTCATCCCACCTACTCACTTTCCTCCTTCTCCTCTCCTTAAGCTCTATTGCATGGAAAATGCCAGCTCCACATTAAGAAGCTTGAAACCCACCCAGTTGAATTCTGGGGCTTGACATTCACAAAGTGAGCTTACAGTCTTAGCACGCTCTGCAGGTCAAAGGACAGTTCATCAAACCATCATGAAAAAGACGAAAGCTTATAGGTAAAGGTGTAGCACCAGCTCTACTCTAACAAGACCAATCATGTCCGATGTCATTGCTGTGATGGTGAAGTCAGCCTGCTAGTTGTTTACAACTGCGCCTCTTACAAACAAAAGCAAAGAAATTCTACAATTTCCTAATTTTGCACACAGATACACTGTATATGGCTTATGTGGGTGTTAGTGCATGTCAGGCTACGCAACACCCCATTTACAATCAACTTCTTTTAAAATTCCGATGCCTTTTAATCTGATGGTTTCATATTTGTATTTTTCTGAAGGCACAGTGAACATATTTCATGACAAAGGACACAAACGGCTCTAGGGATACATGAAGGATTTTGTATCTTTGTGTTTTGAGTTCCTGTCACATCCCAGTATTTAGTGTTACACCTTGCATTACATCAGCTTAACTTTCTATGTGCAGTTTCAATGCTGCAGTATATGTAATAGGGAACTCAATCCCTAGCCATTTAGAAGTGCCCTGAAAAAGTACCTGTGCTGCCTCTTAGGCACTTAAATAAAACCCTTAAAATGCAACCATCTTTCTTCTGTTTTTGACACAAGACAGTTTTGTTCAGCCTGGGGACTCTCTGCCTTCCTCACACCTACACAAAGGGTCCATTCTTCCCCTGACTTGTGTGTAAATATTGCTACAGATCTTGGCTACAGCAGTGCGAGACAATGTGACTGGAAATCCCTTTCTTTCAATGAGTGAATCTATCTTGAATTCTGCAGGCCAAGTGCAAACTCTTTGTACTCCATAGGGGGCTCTTACTGTGACTGACGTGTGCATATGTTGAGTAAATCACATCTGCTATGACATTTAAGCTAGGCTTCTGCAAATGGCTGCTAAGCGTCTGTCTGCCAGACAGAGGCTACCAGAGGAGTTTATTTATGTTGGCAGAGATCAGATATTGTAGGCCAGAGTGTTTTCACACGTTGGCCTCCATGCTAATGGTCTGTGTTTCCATGTCCCTTGATCCCTCTGAAAATCCATTAGTGTGGCCTGGCATTGCTCCCTCCACTCAACTGTCTATACGTGAAACAAATGTCTCCAGGTCAGAAGTGGAGAGGTGGAAGTGACCTAAATATGCCTGATGGAAACAAGAAATTCACTTAAGTCTAAAGCTTTATTGATATGAAACCGATGCAGAGGAGATAAAACCATCAAAGCTCCTGAAAAAGTTATCTAGAGGGAGTTTGTATTATTTTTAAGAGAGGGTTAAAGGAACACTAACACCTGACTAATGTTTGCTTTACGATAAGAATAACTGTCAATCTGAACTGATAGGCTTTGAACAATATCATAAAATATCATAGAGTCTCTCTCGCCTCTTTAACTGCACTGGTGTACAATAACTGCCGGGTGTGGACTTGAAGAGGCTTGTTTATAACACAGTTTTATTATGAGCTACACATGTCAATGGGAGATTTACAATTTGTGGCCAAATTTCAACCGTCTGGATACCTGGCAACAGAAGCGAGCATTTCCTATCCAGGTGGGATCTAATCTTGTTCGGGGACTTCTTCTTCATCATAAATACAGGACGCCAGATCGGACAAACAATACCCAATAAACCACAAAGGAAGAGCGATGTGTTTGTACAGCTTTGTTTAATGACTGTCCTATAGCTGCCAGTCTGACTTTCATCACCGCACACTGCACCTAGACAGGATTAGAAATCCTGCTGTTAACGTGACCACAGATTTGTGAATTACAGCTTTTATTGTCTTTTAGTGTTCAGAGAGAGGAATGCTGGTCTCCCAAACTGAGTGAATTCATGACATTCCAGCAGGCTTATCTGGCTGCATCTGCATGGACTGGACCAGACGGCATGTTGCCTCTGGACCAGTCTGTCGCCACTCTGCATTTCACCCCTTCAAACAAGGGTTTGTATGTGCATGCATGAGGTTAATGGAGGCAGGGAATTACTGATTATATGAGCAGGCTTTGTATATCTGGAATGCACCATCTACATATTCTGCATTTTGCTTTTATTGTTGCTGTTTGTGCGTATACTCTCACCTTTCCCATCCCTGGATTCTCTTTCACCTTGGACACAGCTCGCAGCAGGCATGGTGGGGCAGGGGGGGGCGAAACCTGCAGGATGCCACTGAAGTTGGTGGGGTAGATGGAGGGCTCCTGCGGGTGAATCAGTGAGGGCTGGTGTTTCTTCCTCTTGGAGGAGAGGTTCAGCTTCTGAGCTGCCCTGAAAGAGTAAAATCACACACAAGTGGTTAAGCTATATTTAAAGAACCACCATGCAATAAAGTTCTTACTCAAGCAAATTGTTTTAACATGGAACCAAGCCAACAGCTTGCACTATACCCTAACACCATGACATGGAGGTGGTTATTTTCCTTTGAGTTTGCCAAGGTAAACAAAATCAATGGGAGAGTAACACTATGCTACCACTCCCAATCTATTCTCCACTCTAAAAATACATTTCAACCAACACCCAACTCATACCAAGAAGTGCCAGGCTGTATCCATCTACTAGAAACAGCAGCACAAGGCAGATAATTACCAGTCAAGACTATTTGCCTGTCAAGAACCAAATGCAGGATGTCATAGCAAGGGGACAGTAAATATATCCACTTATCCTGAGCAAACACAAAAAAATTGTCATGGACATGACAGGTGAGGACTGTTTGAACAAAACCATCTGGTACGCACATGTTGTTTCTGAAAGGAAAGCGAAGTACTTATTACAGAGCATGTCTACCCATAATTTAGGTTAAACCAGGAGCGTGCTCTGTATATTAGGTGTAATCATGGTATACAAGCTGGCCAGCTCTGTTAGATAAAAGGCAGGTTGGTAAATGGTTTTTAAGATACAGATACAGAATCCGATGCCACAACTGAATCCAACTATCACCCTGGTCTCTTCTCTCTTGGAGCCAGCACTAAGCAGAGGCAACCGAGTCAGTCAGGAACATGCTCTCCTTTCTGCAACTCAAGGGACAGCACCAATATCTTTGCCTTGGCCTGCAGGGAATGCAGTCACTTAGAGTGGTTCCAGGTATGGCATCGCCCTGGATCAGCTAACACACCTCAGCAAGCAATTCAAGGTCAATGAGGAATGTAATACCCCGAGGAAATTCAAATGCACTCAAATGGTTTTCACTCAAGCAGTCAGATTTCAGAAAGAAATACAGGGAGGACAAAGAGGTGGTTGTACAAGTGGAGGAATGAGTGGCTCAGGGAATTGAAGAAGATTGGAGAGAAATCTGCAGTGCAAAGCAGTTAAGAGGAGGGAAAAGAGACGGGGAATGTGAAAAAGGAGAAAAAGGAAAAGTGAGACAGAACAGATCCATGTGCATCCAGGTGAGCAGGGGTTTCCAAAGAAGCCAGTCTCAGTTCATTAGTCCTGTTTTGGGCTCCTCTGGACAGGACTGGGTAGGCCACTGCCAAAAACCCAACCACTCACCCCTTCCCCTCTCCCTGGAGTGACAACCTAACCCCTGCCTCAACTACCTCCCTCTCCGCTGTACACCCCCTGCAGCGACAGCCCAAGAGCACAATCATGGAACACGCTGTTGGCTGATGGAATAATTATTGTATCCAAGAAGGCTACAGGAGAAGGCTCTCCCCGGGGAGCTGCCTATGTGTGAGAGCGTGCAAGACAGATCGTGTGACTGGAAAAAAACGAGATGGAATAGATGGATGCGAGACATATAGAGGGAAAGGGGAAACTGCAACAGAGTCCACGTGGTTGTGTGCGCCTACATGCATGCGGGTGTACCCCGAGCTTGTGAGGCACATTTATTAGAGGCATCTACAGCAAATTCATTCAAGACAAATCTACCCTGTCTTCTTGTGTCTATGTCTCACCTCATTCTGTCTTCTTGCCTCCAACAGAAACATAATTCAACTGTTACGAGTCCCCCTAAGACATCAAACAAGAAATAAGGTGCTGAGCTGATTTGTACCTGTCTTGTCCAGTGAGGAGTGTCCACACCACAAAGCTAAGCTTGTAACCTTGACATTTAATTTATACAGCACACTGACAATCAGTGCACACGTGTGTTCTTGAATAAAAGGTGAAAAGGAAAGGATGCTTATGCTGTTTTTTTTTTCCACAGCCACATATATACAGGGAAATTAATTGCTTGACTCCTTCCAACCCCACCTTTCCCTGCCACCTTCTATTTCCCCCTCTCTCTGCCTCACCCAACTGTATGACCACTCATCGGAAAAAGGCAGAAGTGGCTTGAATCTTGTTAGCCCACAGCAGCTTCACCACCTGTTCGCTTTCCATGCTGATAAAGCCGTTTCCCTACACAACTTTCTCTAATAACTCAAAGCTAAATCTACATCTGCAAGCAAAGTCTGATATCACTAAACTTTGAGTAAATTATTTGCACACTGTATGGGCTCTGAGAAGCTTAGATTTGTCCCAACATGCACCAGTAAAAACATGCTGCAGTGATGTACTTACAGCTCTTTCCAATCCATCATCTAGTTTACGCTCATAGTCAAAAAACAGACAACTGATGGAGTTCAACTTTGAGTTCCGTGTCTGTGTGTTCACTGTTCTCCATTATTTGCACATTTGATGCATTTGATTCGCTGGCACGGTCGCTGAGAACAGAACGAGAAGGGGGTTGCTCACTGTTCGGGGCACAGGGGTCCTTTTTTCTCTGATCGCAATCATTGAGGTTCCACTTGATTTCACAGAGATTTGTAAGAAGCTGGGGAGGCGGAGGGAAGACGGGGAGCAGGAGGCGTGGGCGTCATAGTGACTAAATGGAACAAGCGGCAGGTGGGGCAGGAGGAGGTGGGCAGACAGGATGAGTGCCCTGCAGGAAAAGCTGGATAGGTGCACAATAAGAGAGTGTAGATAATCCGGAGAGTTCCTTAAGAGGAAACAAGGGGGAGGAGGCCAGGATGAGAAGAAACACCCTCTCCTAGAGCATCTCTAACTCCTTCCATATGTCTTCACCAGAAAAAAGTTCAGTTCAGAAGCATGACAACAGCTTGCTCTCTAACTCAGTTTTCCACTCCTCTTGCGTCCAATTTTCCTTCATACAACATGCTGCACGATTTCCTGCCATGCAGTTAATCCACTGTGCTGCGTGTGCTGTGAGTGGCTGTAGTTCCTGACGGTCTTTCCCAGAGTCTCCGCTGCTCCCAAGCAGAAGGAATGGAAGAGATTCAATACTCCAGGCTGGGCTGGAAGATTTCCTCGGGTGGCTGAGAATGAGGAGAATTCCGACTCCTGTTCCGCCTCTTGGTCCTTCTCCTGCTATCGGAGAAATTCTGGCAGCTGTCCTGCCGTGTCTCTCTCTTTCCCTCCCTCTCTCTCACACACACATGTAGACACACACGCATACATTCCCTCCTCCCTCCTCTGCCTCTCCTTTTTTCTTCCCTCAGCCCAGCCCCTTTTCCCTCCGACTGCCAGACGAGGTGTCAGCGCTCGATTGCTGGCTGCTTGCGGCGCAATTTGCCAGTACTCTTTTTTTCTCTCTCTCTCTCTATACCCACACGCATGCACACACACACTAACACAGTCTAATACAACCCCCTGCACAAACGTGCACACACGTATGCACCCCACAACACGTCACATGAATAGTTAATGCATACAGGAGCCCTCTCTTCTTTTAGGGTCCCACACTTCAAACAGATTTGGTTAGTATGCCTACAGTGCATGAATGCATGAGCTCGAGTGTGCTTCTGTATTTGGGTGCACATTTCTGCACATTTGTATTTTTTATTTTTTTTGGCATTGTTGAAGGATGTAATTAGCCAGAAGAATGGGAGTGTTATTAATCAAAAAGTAGAGACACAGAGATAAGGGAGGATCTACTAAAGTGCAGAAAGACGGATTGCTTGAATGAGTGATGTTTGGACTCAGTTGAGAAGCAGAAAGAGATTAAAGCGAGTGGGGAAAGAGACAATGAACAGATGACATCTTGGAAAGGCAGATTTATGCTGACCATTGAGAGGGACTGCAGTCAGTCAATGGTCAAGGGTAAAAAAAGGGGAATGGAAGCATGTGAGTGGGTGAGCGCCGGGGTGAGAGTACCCTGTATTCCCTGGGCTGCCAATTTACCAGTAAGCCCTCTCAGCCCCCGACCAGCCAGTCTTGTTTGAAAGGCTGCAGCGTTGGCTGCAGAGTGCCTACTACAACACATCGGCAAACAGAGTGGGTGTGAGACTTGCCAGATGAAAGTACATTCAGCACAAAGCGCTCTCTGCCTCTCTCCTTCTGACACAGTGCCCCTTCTATGAACTCTGCTGGATCAAATATGAAGGCGAAAAAAATAAATAAAATAAAACCAGCACTGTCTACAAATTTGAAGAGCACTGTTTAGTAATGAAGCAGTTTGATATATCACATAACCTTTAGAGTCTTCTTTGCCACAGCACGCTTACCTCTGCTTTTCTGCAGCATGTCCAAATGAATTTGCCTGAGGAGGTCTTGTTTTAAAGTGCAAGGTTTGCTACGTGCTTCCCCAGCACCGAATCCCTTTGATTGACAGCGGAAGAAAATACTAATGTCAACATTGGTCACTCTGACAGCGCAACCAGTAATTAGTCTCATACCTGCTGGTCATACCTTTAGTGTGCTTTCATGTGTTATATATCAAAATGACATAGAAAGAAGGAGCAGTCACAGTTGGAACTGTCCTGATAGCCTTTCAGCTCCATCACTGTCTCCTTATGAACAGACCTTAGGGACCGATAATGATCCCTGTATATATTTATATAAATGACCAAAGCAAGACAGATGTAAAATCAAGCACCTTTTCAAAAAAGAAAAAGTCTCTTCATGTCTTTGTGCAATAAAGGACACCTAGATTTTGTCCTCGCCTATTGAGGGACTGACACAGAGGGTGGGGAGGAGGTCAATGACTGCTGAACAGACAGAGCAGGGGAGCTGTGTCGCCTGCTGCTTTCAAAGCTTCACTTTGGCCTCCTGTCAATATTCTCTCCATTTTTTTTTCTTTTTTCATTCAAGCTTTGTGAAATTGGCCAGAGAAATTCCTCGGCCCCAGAGAATCATTAGCCGGCACGCCCACCAGCTTGTTTGTGCAAATTTGTCTCCGTTCTCTAAGCCAGCTATAGGTAGGCTTTTCCTGTTGCTAATTACCATGTTGGCCGCATTTACTATTCTTGACATTTCCTTTCAGTGATTCTCCCCTTTTATTCTCTCTCCACAGACAAGATAAGGCTGCTCTGGCCATTCAAGCAGGGATCAGATCATTGCTTCTGATAACACACTGTT